>JAEDXX010000247.1:0-116393 GCA_021725515.1 Epicauta chinensis
ATTGGTACTGTTGCTCCTGTGCTTTCACAAGCTTTTGTTATTAGCCCAACCACCCCAATATTTGCACCAGACATGTTTATTCCTCCGTCAATTGTCACACCTTGGAGTCGATTCCAGTCCAAGTTATATTTGGTCAACGTCTGTTGTAGTTCCTTAAAATATCTGCTCCAGTTGTAGTGCCATGCATGCTGTTAACCGATGCTAATTCTTGGGTGACTTAAAGATCGTCGTCAACATCACGAACAAATACTAAAAGTTGTGTGGTGTCACTAACGTCGGTCGATTCATCCATCGCGATAGAATAGTGAGTGAAACGCTGTGCTTTCCCAGAAATCTGGTGGAGTATATTATTGCCAATATCGTCAATTCGACGAGCAACAGTATTGCGGGAAAGACTTATCGTTTTGAAAAGTTTCACCTTTTCCGGACATAATACCCCAACAGCTTCCATCATACACTCTTTAACGATGTTTCCATCCATAAAGGCTTTCCCTTTTTTCGCCAACAAATAAGCAACTTTCATGCTAACTAAAGTCAATGATTCATTTTCCGAGTTTGCCTTCCTAAATAAATTTTGCTGAGAAGACAAACTACGACTCATTTTTTCAAATTTTTCAGTACGCTGCTTGTCCTTAAATTGTGAGTAAGCTGAAGCATGTTTTGTTTCATAATGTCGACGTAAATTGTATTCCTTCATTACAGCAACAGTGTCATTGCAAATTACACATATAGCTTTGCCATTCTTTGACTGCGATTGCACAAAGAAATATTTGAATCCCCATTCTTCTTTAAAAACGCGGCACCCGACATCTACTTTTCTTCTTATTATTTCCATGTTCAACTTTAAAAAATAATATTAACATAATAATTAAGTTATAATATATTAAATATAAAGCGCAGAATACAGAAAAAACTTGAATACCAGACTGTACTTTTTCGAGCGTGATACCGTGCTCATTCTAACCGAATGCGCTCTTCATCTGCGCGAGATCTAATACCGACGCGCCACGCTACATTTATATTTTACGAAATTTTTCAAAATCCTTGGCGGGCCGGATAAAATCGCCTGCCGGGCCGGGTTTGGCCCGCGGGCCGTAGTTTGGACACTTCTGTTTTAGAGCATAATAAGGGCTTTATAAAAAATCGTGCTAGTGTCTTTTAAAATACATGAGATTTTTATTCGTAATATCGATAGAGTTTCACTAAATTATCGTAACCCACGAAATGAACTTTTTTCAGTAGAGCCATTTTTTCTTCCGAAGGAATCTAATGTTCTGTTGATATGAAAGTTAGTTTATTAACTAAATGCAGGTATGTTTACGTCATTTTGGAAAGTCTTGGAAGTAAATATCGTAAAAGTAATTATTACTTTGAGAAAAGTTGGGCCTTCTTGATTGAAATAATCATGTCTTCAAAGGACGAAAAATTTACTCTTATCTAGACATAAGCTCACAACTTGAAAAAAAGACAAATTATAACGTCTACTGGTTTTCTTCCTCCGATACAGCATTTTCGGCATGAGTCTCTGGAAGAAGGTCCCTGACTGAGTTCTTCGATTTCAGTTTGAAATATTTTTTGTGGTATCTTATGGGTATGGAGTTTTGCCTGCAAAGATGATCGGGATCCTACAGTTGTGAATAGTGATAAAATTAAGACTATAATTGAGAATAATCCACCCCCAACAACACGAAAAATGGCAGAAAGGCTTCATACTTCACATATAAGCGTTATAAGACATTTGAAGACGATAGGTTACGTAAACCGTTTCGATGTTTGGGTGCCTCACGCACAAACCGATCAAAATTTGATAGAGATACGGCTATCACCGACTCGTTATTTAAAAGTAAGGAAAACCATCCATTTTTGTGCAATTATGTCCAATTAATATTTTTCTAAAGAAACAGGCGTTTTGATTATTTACAAATCACTACATTTTTGGGAAACGTTTGGGGAATTAGTTCCGCCTAAGGCCTTGACAAAACTATTCCCTGTGTTATTTAATTTCGATGAGGAACCTCTTAAAATTAAAATTTCGGTGTCCGCCTTTGGAAGGGCTTTTGTTTGGACCTATACTACGATATTTTGGACGGAGAGCAAAAAAAATTCGATTTTTTTTGCCACATCCTAATCCTCGCTGATAGATAAAATATTACGTTCTTCTATCTTACTATTTACCGCGCTTTTATTTTCTTTCTCGTGGATTAATTCCTATAAATTTGGAATTTGTGCTAACAAAGGAACCACACGCTCTATTTGGCGCGCTTTGATTCACAAAAAGTACAAATGGACCGCTTTCTGACAGTTCTCAACGGGCGCAATAGTCGTCAATGCATCCGCGGATATGCGTCCAAATGGACCGCGGTCGTAGATTCACTCTTATTCACCTTTTGTAGAAGTTTCTAAAAGCTAAATAAAATAAAAAGAACAAGTAAAACGAATGCGAGGATCGAACTCCGACTATCTGGACGGGAACTGTTTATCTTTTATATGTTTATTTATCATTTAATATTTACATATCAGTTACAGAGTAATAATACTGGAAAGCAAAATATGTATTTGTACATTATTCCTTTTTTCTACGTCTGTTTCATTTTCTATTTTGTTGAATTGCTGTTATTTGAGTGCTGTTGTTCTTAATACTTGGGAAAAAATTAAGAAAAAACTATTTGATTAACTTATCTGGGTGTTTGCTGATGGTTACTGCATATTTCGTAGTATATTGGAAGACTTTCATACATCAGTTTGTGTTTTGATGGTAGTGTAGGTATTACTGCAACATCTTATTCTAGTAAAGTTATTAATTAACGGATGACTTTCCGTTTTTTTTTAAAGAATTTTTGCGCTAATTCTTCGATGTGATCAATTATTTATATTACCTTGGCCCTTTCTTCCATGTCATTTTTCAATATCGGTTTCCGCCTTTTATTAGTCATAGGTATTTATTTTCTATTCGTTTGGTTTTATTTTGTTGTGTTTTTGAGCTCTTGCATAAGATCGGGGCTCCGTATGTTAGTGTTAACCTGATTATCATTTTATATATGATTGTTTTTTTATCTCTGTACATTTGTTGTTGATTAGTAATGAGTATATCTCTTCTGTATATGTGACACGTGCCTGGTTAATGCTAGTCTTTTATCTAGCTAAATGCCTAAATAATTTATTTCATTTTTTTCTTCTATTTCTGAGCCATTGATTCTTAGATTACAAATTTTGTTAGTAAATTTTTAGTAAAAATGATGTTTTCAGATTTGCTAGTATTAACTACCATTTTCCATCTTCGGATGTATTTTTCGAATTCGTATGGGTGATATTGTATTTGTTGGTTTACGACAGTTGCATAATAGGAGTGGGCATATATTGCTGTGTCATAAGTAAAGGGCGGATATCTGCTCCAAGATGGAGCAAGGCCAATTCTAGTCTCCTGACAAATTCGTATAGACCGTATTGGCAAAAGCTGTTGTACTTGCATAATCTATCTTTTCTTGTGAAACGTTTTCTCTACAAATAAATTCCGCACGTCGAGAAGCAGTGCACCAGTTGAACTGCTACCGTGACGTCGCGACGTTACGGCGAAGAAACAGGTGCCTAGTTGTACCGTATTTCTATGAAGTTCTGATCGGTCTCTCTCATTCTTTAACAGACTGCTCGTGAGGGGCAATAAACTGATGTTTCTGCCATAGAAAGTTTTAAAAAACAACAATTTTTGACAAAAATAAATAAAAAAAAACTTTAAAATTATGAACACATTTTTGTTGATTTGTTCTACGATTCTTTTCTTATAAATTTATGTAAATACATGCATTAAAATTAAACTACGCCAATGGTGTATTTCGAGCGTTGTAATTCTAATCAAATGACCTTCAATCCGAACTTTAGTCATCAGCGTACATTGCTCTTTTCGTGTTCTCTATTTGATAGATGTCGTTGATAAAATAATTGAATAATTTTGGTCCAAAGTATGATAATATAGAAGAAGGTATACGAATCCTTCAATGCATGACGGGAAATGGGTCAAGCTGTCCCGCCACCACGCGTGTGTCAGAAGTACTAGTATGTCAAGGTAATATATATGAAGATATTCCAATCCTGCAATGCATGAAGGGAAATTGTCAAACTGTCGCGCTGCCATATGTCAGAAATAGAAGGATGTGTCTAAAGTACTTCATGATAACTCTTATGAAAATAATAAATAAATTTAACATAACAAGCTGGCATTAAAAATTATTATTTTCACTCTCAAACAGTATTAATTAGTAGTAATTATGAATTAAAAAGCCTCAAATTAACCAAATTATTTATTTATACTGTTAAACCGGTTTTTCTCAAACACAGTTTATCATTTACCTTTAATCTTCAATCACAAACCAGCCGATAGCGCGGGTAGCTTTTTGCTTGCCTGCCAATCAGTTGGTTTAGGTTCGCTTCCTGTGCATATTTTTTTTTCTAAATCAAAATAATTAAATTTAATATTAACACATTGCACGCGGGATACGTACTAGTACGTTTTCAGACGATTGATACTTGAGCACGGGTGACGTAGTGGTACGGGTTAGTGTAACAACATGGTTTGTTTGTGGTTATATATTACAGGGGAGGTGTGTCCGGATGTGTCAGTTGTAAAGTGTAATATTATAATGTTTACGTTAAGACCTTAAGGCTGTGGAATAATCACGTTCTAACGAACTAAAATAAATAAACAATTATCTAGGCGGTATTGTAGATGATAAATGAGATTTTTTCTACCATTGAGAATTGACCTCACTGTATTTTCTACACCTCACTGCACTTTATTGGTAAATTACTTCAGACGATAGTAAGCTGTTTGCTTCGACGATAGACGCGCTCAGTATGAATTTGGTTTTCAATAATTGAGACCAAATGCGTTTCAGCACATGTGGAACATCTGAAGTCCAATGAAGAGGTTCATCAGGATTCGATGGATGCTGGCTAAATGAGGAGATTAAATGGCGACAAGACATGATGCCATTCAATGTCCACATACCTATATTAGTATGCCCTTCATCTGTTGAAATGCATTTGACGATAATGCCCTGTTGGTACAGCTCTTTTATTATCTCTTGCACGTAATTTCGGAGAAGTTCCGACGTTACTGATTTTCCAGTCAAAACATAGCCCACTAATTGCTTCCAATGGCTTGTTAACCCACGAACAACGAATGCAATTGTATGAGAAGCCATCGAATCAGCTTCATTCGAATCTCTTGCCAATTGTGGAGTCACTAATGCAATAAAGTTTCCGGGGGCACGATCATATTCAACTGCTGGATGAATTGACATTTCATCTATTGCCAGCACACAATAACGAGCAGTTTCGTCTTGGTCTTGATGAATTTTAATCCCCAGCCATTCAATGATATTGTGAAAAGTTGCAGGAGCAAAATTAAATCCCGATAGGCGTTTATGTAGAACAAGAAGGTAAGGAAAACCCTTCATTGTCCCTCAAACTTTTGTTAGCTTTAGTGCCCATTAATAATCGGATTCGCAGACCTTTTTTGATAGTATCTTCTGACCAATGTCTGGAGTTCGTCGAAGCACTACCTTTCAAAAACAACAATTGATCAGGATTCAAGAACTTTTTCAATTTATTATCTAATGTTGATTTTTGAGTCAAATGAGAAACCTGAAATCAAATTTATCAGTACTTGATCAATTATTCGTACATCAAAAGAAAAATGATTTCATAATAAAATAATTTGTATATTTAATTTTTTATACTATATACCTTATTCTTCAAAGAAGTATTTTCTTTCCGAAGCTCATGAAGCTGTTCCTCTAATAATAACTCCCGAGATGATTTTGGAGCATTCTCACTTGATTGAGCATGTTGATTCGAACTTCCAGGTAAAGCTTCATTATCAGAGACTCGAATATTCTCATTTACTGAGATTTCCAATAATATTTAAAATTAACTTTAGTAGTGTTTACCAATGATAAAAGATATTAACATATTGAAACTAACATTTTACCCATCAACATTAACCTTATTAAACAAAAGGATTAAAAATAGTTTCACATGTTAAATGCCCACATAAAAAAGAGCCTTAAAAAGGATTTAAAGAATCGAAAAGTATTCAAAATGATTAAAAATGAGATTTTTTTCAATACTTTTTATTTAGTAAGGATATAAAAAGTATACAGATAAAAAGCACATATATGCAGTAACACCATAAAAAAACAATAGTATTTTTATCTTATAAAATTCCAAATATTCATGACTTCATCAAATAATATTATAATTTGTTTTAATTAATTGTAAATCAGATATGATTTTATACTTAGCCCACTCGACATGCTACATATAAAATAAAAGACTTCACAGAAAAAACCAAGAAGTTAATAATTCTTCTTCAAATATTCACTTACCCCCTCGCAAATTAAACCTACCATATTGAACAAATAAAACATTTATTTTTCCAGACGCTGATTTTCATGAAAAAATAAATTTCAATCAAAAAAATGTAATCTAATGCGAAATAAATTTAGACTTACGTTTTGTCAAGTCAGGCGCTTCAGACTTACGCCTCTTATTCTTTAAGTAATAAGAGGCGTAACAATTGTTGTCATTATCATCATCATCATTATCACCATCATCAGTCTCAAAAGGTTTGGGTGGAGATGGTATCAGAATATCGGGAACAATTTTTTTTTTCAATTTATATGAATGTTTTTCTATGACAAATAGTCTTCTACTGAAGAGTCCCTGTCAACATAATTGAATAAAATAAAATTTATCGTTCTTAAATAACTATAGATAATTAAGGTGCTTCAAAGGTTTTATCATACCTCGCACAAACGGGAATTATCTGTGATTGGTTTCAAAACTTTGCAAACAGATGCCCATTGATTTCTGACATTAGCACACCGAGGAAATCGCCAAATTTTAAAGCCTTTTTCAGTGCTATTTGTAACAGCCTGGAAAGCTGCACCCAACCATTATGTAGAAGTCATAAACAATAATTACGTAGTGTTATTGGTAATTAATTATTATCAATAAAATATTGAATGTTAATATAAATGTCTACTTACTTAATTAGGTTTTCAACTATAAACTGTCAACGACCAAACGTCTCTAAAAACCAATCAACATTTTTGAATAAATGACGATCGACAAATTTACAGTGAGTTGATCAAATGAAAGAATTTAAATTTTAATTAACATAATTAATAATTTGTATTTACAAATTAAAATCAGTTTAATGCTGTTGATTAATATTAAATTTAAATATTTTGAATTAGAAAAAAAAAGATATGCGCAGGAAGCGAACCTAAAATTTAAATTCAAAGAGTTTTATTAGATAAACTTAATTACAGGTGTAGTTACAGTAGCTATAAATACACATAATGATGGAATGTACAGATATAAATGTTCCCGTTTCTAAAAAACCTACATTTAATTTTAAATTTTACAGTTTGTTAAAACAAGAAATTATGGAGTTTTGTATTATAGAAGGTGTTTCATACTTTTGTTGTTAATTTGATTTTGCATCAGAAAGGAAAAATAAACCTAATAGTATATTAAAAAACAAGTGTTATAAGTCGACAATTATTGCACGAACAGTTTAATTCAATAGCACCTAGATGGTACTGCTTACCGAAAACGCATAAGAAGAATTTAGCATTTAGACCTATAGTAAGTTGTATTGGAGCTCCATCCTACAAGTTGTCCAAGTACGTCAATTCCATATTAACACCATTACCATCAATATTTCAATATAGTTTGAAAAATTCCTTTGAATTGGTTGAACATCTTAGTGAAGTTGTGGTTCCCGATAATTATATACTTACTAGTTTCTTTGGATGTGGTTTCTTTGTTTCCATCAATTCCCAGAAACTTGATGATCAATATTTTAAAGAAAAATTGGTACACTATAAAATCATATACGAATATGGATAAGAAATTGTTTATGGAAATGAATGAGTTGTATTTTGATACGAGCTATTGTGTTTTTGATAACAAGTATTACCAACAAATTGATGGAACACCGATGGGCAACCCATCCAGCCCCATATTAGCGTCGATATTGATGAATGAATTGATAGATTCAACTTTAAAGAAGTTACCATTTAACATCCCTTTAATAAAAATTTATGTAAATGACATGCTTTTGTTAATTCCAAAGGGAATGGATAGGATTGTGTTAGAGGCGTTTAATAGTTTTCATCAAAGAATTAAATTTACCATTGAATATGAAGAAAATAATAAATTACCGTATTTGGATATACTATTGATACGAGATGGAAATGTTGTTATATCTGATTGGTGTAAAAAAGAAACTTCGAGTGGAAGATTGATCACCTATTTTTCGAATCACAAGTACAACAAGAAAATCATGATTGCAAAAAACTTAATTCACAGAGTTTTTTACCTTAGTAATGAAAAATTTTGGTTGAAAAATGAAAAGAAATTGGAAACTATTTTGAAGAGGAACAATTTCCCAAGAATGATAATCGTTAAATTAATAAATGAAATTAAGAATACAGTAAAACAACATACAAATAGAGACCCAACGTTGATTGAGAAAAATAAAATAAAATATTACAAATTTCCATATGTGGGAACTTTGAGTAACCGATTGGTGAGAGCGTTGAAGATTAACGGACTTAATGATAATGTAAATGGATTTGCTTTTTATAATATAAAGAAAATTCAAGATCTAATATACAAGGACAAAAGAAAGGAGAACAATAGAAGAATTATCGAATGTTGTTTACGGAATTCCATGTAAAAATTGCGATAAAATATACGTGGGCCAAACATCACAACGTATAGAAAAAAGACTTCAACATAACTAATATCGATAAGAAGAATAAAACAGCATTAGCAAAACATCATTTTGATCTTGGCCACATTTTTAATTTCAACAACACGTCATTGAAGATTTTAGATATGGAGGACAACAAATGGTTGAGATTGTTGAATGAATCTATTTTTATAAAGAAAATGAAAAGTTTAAATTATAAAGAAGACACTGCTGAGACAACTCATGCGTACGATCATTTGTTGAAGTGTATCCATACCTTTAGATAAAGAATAATTGACATATGACAATGAACAAGCGCATTAACTCGTAAAAATCTCCATTTTGTTTTTGTATTTTTATAATTTTTTACAACTTTTCGAAGATTTTTCATATCGTTGATTTTTTGTGAATTTGAGTTGTGTAATTGTATGTTTGGTTGTAGTTGATATCTATTTTTGAGTTCTGTATTGAGTTGAATATATTTGACGACAATAATATTATTAATCGATAACATTGTATTATTTGGTGAAAATCGGAATGTTCTGGAACAATGAGGTATATAGTAATTTTATAATTTGATTGTATTGATATGTTTAATTTTGTACTGTTTAAGATTATTTGAATTGATTGTATCTTTCTTTTTATAGCCCTGAAGTAGTGACCAGAAATAAAAAGTCACGAAACTGTCGGCATAGTTGTTGAATTCCGTTTTCTTATTTGTCCAATTACCTCATAATTAGTGTAGTGTGGTTAACATTAAGTATCTTGTTTTTATGATTTTTGACAGTTGTCAAAAGCAATGAAAATGTAACCAACCTAGTGGGAAAAAAATTACTAAATTTTTCATTTCAGCACTAGTATCGAAATGAGCTCATTTCGATACAGTAGCGAGTTTAATAATAGCGCTATTACGGACGCAAAATAGAAAAAAACCTTTTTAACAGAGTTTTTTGTACATTTTGTGCATGTGATGAATTCAAATGCACCTTTAATCAACTGCTTAATTTATGACAAATCATTGTAGAATTCGAGGAGTTCACATGGCAATGTGTGCCGAGGATCCATTTTGTACTTTCTCAGGTGATGTATATATTTCGTCACATCACTGTTTTTGATGTTCTTGAAATAAAATTTGTTTGCCATTTCAATTATATATTCCTTAATGGGGCTGATATTTGTTTCTTGGTGGAGGTCGGCTATTCTGGTGTATCTATTCCGTCCTGTGATGAGTCGTAATATTTTGTTTTGTAATATTTGTAATTTATGGAATTGCGTATTTGACAGATCACACCAGGCTGGTGATGCGTACGTTATGGTTGGTCTTATAAGTGCTGTATAAATTAATTTTTTATTACGAGTGTTAGTGTGAAGCGATTTTAATAGTGGATAAAGTGTCTTTATTAATTGATGTGATTTCAGTATTATATATTTTATGTGATTTGTGTGATTTAATCTGCGGTCCATTTTTATTCCAAGATATTTGATCTCATTTATTGAACAGATTTTCTCATTTTGTATTTTCAGAGGCGAAAAATTTTTAACGTTTTTTGTCGTATTTTTGGTTAGTGTCATTGGGTACGGACACAACAAACGCGTAAAACTGGAAGCGCCGGTAGGTACCAAGAATGATTACATGTATTCAAATGGACTATAACATAGTGGCCACTGGTTGCCGACCAGCGAGTCGGCAACGAATTGCGAACACAACAAAAGCCTACGTCGGTGACTTCATCCATCGGCGTTTTCAAAAGCTTGTATACAGGGTCGGACTGAATAAAATCAGAAATTATAAACAATGCGTATTTTTTGAGCTCTGTCACTGCCATATTGAATGATCGCATGTGTACAGTGGCGTCCAATTTTGGTGTCACCAAAAAATAAAGGAATTCATCAATTTATTGAACTTGAAGTCAAAATATTACTATTGATGCATTATAAGTATAAATACGTCTCTGTATCTATTCCCATTAGCAAGACAAAACAAAAACAATCTGTTACGTGGTGGGGTAAGCAGAAACTTTATGAGAAAAAAATTACGTGACGACGACAAAATTCTTTAAACAATGAAGATCTCAGTTAAGCAGTGTTGCCAGCTCAAAATCTAATAATTTCTAGAAAGTTAATAGATTCAACTGGAATTATATTAGAGAAAAATTCCCATTTTCATGCAACACAGAAGAAGGAAATTCTACAAATGACTTCTTTATTTATACAAAAACATTTAATATTCTAGAAAAAGTTTTCTATGTAATCATTACATGAAATTTAAATCATTAGGTCTAACGAACTTTCACTAAATCTGGCAATAGTGGAATTATATATGACGCTATCGGCTACTATAAACTACCGATCACTAGTAAGAAACGTGACCGGCAAGAAATTTATAATGGTAATCCGCGCCTGTTGTCCGAGAAAAGATGCATCATCAATTTCCTATGTTAAAACATGTATGAGTAAGCTTTTGCCAGCTTTTGTTAAGTGCGTCCTAACCTGACCAGCGCCTGCTCGACTTGAGCGGACCGACCTTGAGATGTTATCTTACTTGTAACAGTCGGCGTCAGCGTTTGTTGTGTTGGTTTTGTTACCGTTGATGCTGATTTTCCATTTTCGAAAATAATCGGTTATAATGTCTAAGTGAATTTGCAGCTATTTGTTAGCGACTTCAGCGGAAAAGGAGCTTGCATAAATTGCAGTATCATCGGCGAACATGGCCAAATTGGTTTTGAGAAATTGAGTAATGTCGTTGACGTAGTAATTAAAGAGTTTTGGGCCTAATGCGGAACCCTGAGGCACATCAGAATTTATTTTTCTTGGAGTTGTGAGATAATTTTCTAATTTCACTTGAAATGTTCTCATGTTCAAATATGAATTAATTAATTTTATCAACCAAATTGGAAAGTTGTGTTTTATTAGTTTATAAACCAGTCCATCAATCCATATTCTATCAAACGCTTTTTCAACATCAGGCAACGCAATGACTGTCGATTTTTGTTTTTTAAACTGCATTTTGATGTCTGTCATCATTCTGATTAGTTGTAGGGTGGTATTATGCTTTTTCCTAAAACCAAATTGTTAATCGATTATGATTTTATTACTCTTCTCATGCTTCTGCATTCGTGCATCCATTATTCTTTCAGTTATTTTAGACAGAGCATTCAGCAAACTGATGGGTCTGTAATTGTTTATGTCATTTACTCGTTTCCCCGGCTTTTTAACTGGCACTATTTGTGCATTTTTCCATTTACAAGGAAAGTATTGATATTTTATTATTGCATTGTTTATATACATGAGTTGTACTACCGCCTTCTTTGAAAGGTTTTTTAATAATTGGTTGGTAATTGTGTCGGGTCCCGGTGATTTTCTCTTTTTTAGTTTTCTTAGAATTTCCGTTATTTCCTTAGGTGTTATTATTTTTCCAGCTCTTTGCCATTTATTGTAGTCGGGACGCTATTGATGTTATTTAGGGCTTGTTGTACTGTCTCTTCAATTTGTGGGTCCGACAATGCTTTATTGCTGTTATTTGCTTCGTATACATCTGCTAGTGCCGTCGCTTTTTCTTGGGTGGTTAAATAGGTTTTTCCATGACCTTCAAGATACATGGGAGCTTGTTCACGCTTGTTAGCAAGTTATTTAACCGTTGACCAAACGCTATTGTCGTTTGTGTCCAAACTTTCCAATTTATTATTCCAGGAATGGTTTCGGATGTCTCGGATGACCCTTTTAATTCGATTATTTCATTGTTGAAGAGTATACCTGATCGTTGAACAGTTTTTCTTATTTTGTTCTTTTCGGTGATAAGCGTTTTTACGGATATTGGCAAGCAGCAGTCTATTTTTTTAATATAACTGTTACTGTTTCTAGCTTTTATGAGTGCTTACGTTAATTTGTTTGCTTCATTATCAATGTCAGTTGGACATTTTATGTTATTGTTTATGGTAATTTTATCATCTATTATTTTCCTGAAGATGTTCCAGTTGGTCTGATCGTAACATCTGATGTGTTTGATATAGGAGCCTTTTTGTATGTTCGAATTTACCACAAATACAGGAGTCGAGGTCATTTACGGAGATTGGCCGTTGAAAGTATCTGACGTTCTTAGTTACTGCTATGTCTATTGCACTAGGTTGATGGGAGTTTGCCGAAAAGTGTGTGTGTTCGTTTGAGTGATGTAAAATGAAATCGTTGTGATCAATTATTCTCTGTATTTTTTTACCATTCGTCGTGTCGTCATGGCAGTTCCAGTTATTAATGTGGCAGTTGTAATCACCTATTGTGATCGTCTGGTGAGCAATGTTAAAGATGTCAATTAGCTCGTTTTCATAAAACATATTGTCCGGTTTATTGTACAGTGAAGTAATATGAAGACCATTGCTTAGCTTAATTGCTACTGTTTCGATGGAGTTTTGGGGAGTAAGTACTTCCATGTGATCTATGGTGTTTTTAATTATTATGGCAACACCACCCGAGGCGATTGCTGCATTTTGGCGATTTTTTCTTATGACGGAGTAGTTCTTAATTTTGAATTTGTCAGTATCTTTTAATCTAGTTTCTTGTTGCGCCTTAACATCAATGTTGTTACCATATATAAATTGTTTTAATAATGAGGAGCTTTTTTGGACCCCATTGGCTGGTCCATTAGTTTTCGAGTTTTGTGAAAAACTGCTGCATGATAATGAATTTGTCTGCTTCTATGGGTACGGACACAACAAACGCGTAAAACTGGAAGCGCCGGTAGGTACCAAGAATGATTACATGTATTCAAATGGACTATAACATAGTGGCCGCTGGTTGCCGACCAGCAAGTCGGCAACGAATTGCGAACACAACAAAAGCCTACGTCGGTGACTTCATCCATCGGCGTTTTCAAAAGCTTGTATACAGGGTCGGACTGAAGAAAATCAGAAATTTTAAACAATGCGTATTTTTAGGCCCTTTCACTCCCATATTGAATGATCGCATGTGTACAGTGGCGTCCAATTTTGGTGTCACCAAAAAATAAAGGAATCCATCAATTTATTGAACTTGAAGTCAAAATATTACTATTGATGCATTATAAGTATAAATACGTCTCTGTATCTATTCCCATTAACAAGACAAAATAAAAAACAATCTGTTACGTGGTGGGGTAAGCAGAAACTTTATGAGAAAAAAATCATGTGACGACAACAACATTCTTTAAACAATAAACATCACAGTTAAGCAGTGTTGCCAGATCAAAATTTAATAATTTCTAGAAAGTTAATAGATTCAACTGGAATTATATTAGAGAAAAATTCTCATTTTCATGCAACATAGAAGAAGGAAATTCTACAAATGACTTCTTTATTTATACAAAAACATTTAATATTCTAGAAAAAGTTTTCTATGTAATCATTACATGAAATTTAAATCATTAGGTCTAATGAACTTTCACTAAATCCGGCAATAGTGGAATTATATATGACGCTATCGGCTACTATAAACTACCGATCACTAGTAAGAAACGTGACCGGCAAGAAATTTATAGTGGTAATCCGCGCCTGTTGTCCGAGAAAAGATGCATCATCAATTTCCTATGTTAAAACATGTATGAATAAGCTTCTGCCAGCTTTTGTTGTGTGCGCCCTAACCTGACCAGCGCCTGCTCGACTTGAGCGGACCGACCTTGAAATGTTATCTTACTTGCAACAGTCGGCGTCAGCGTTTGTTGTGTGTGTACCCTATGGCGGCTTCCGCCAGTTGAGCGTTCAGTTCTTTTATTTGTTTAGAGCTTTTTCAATATCTATAAACTCGTTAAGTTTCCTAAATTCGTTTGCGAGCTCAGTAAATTTTTTGTATGTTTGGTTGGAGTCTCCAGGATTTGTTTGGCTGTTCGTGCACCCATTTTCTTTGCTGGAATTGGCGCTGGTATATAATTTTTTCCACTAGTCATTTTTGTTGCTGTTTTGTTTTTATTTTCCTTGAATTCCAGTCTAGCGACATACACTGGACAAGATATATCTGATGAACTCCCAGTGAACACATTTACGTAAAATTGACGTGAGGATGACATCACGGTATGTCACACTTGACGTAAGGTGAAAGTCACATGTGAGTCATAAATAAGTCATTATTTCATACCTCCTGACGTAAAACTTTTACGTAAAACACATGACGTAAATATGACTTAAATATGACATTCGTTTGACATCAGTATGACTTAACTGACGTCAAGCTGACCTAACAATGGTATTATAATGATGTCAAGTTTTTTACCTATGTCTTACTTACATATGACCTCAAATTGACATTACTGTATTTTACCTGACATCAAATAGAGCAAAGGTCGAAAAATTAAATGATGCTTAATTTATGTTGAGAAACTGTTTATTATTATATTATGTTATTATTATATTACATTATTATTATGCTAATAATCAAAACGTATATTACTAACTAACTAACTAACTACCTAAGTAACTAATATTGTTCACTTCTTTATTTTTCTGCATCTGCCCCGGTTGTTGCTTGGCCCGTTGGTTTCCTAAACGTAACCAATTATTGCAGACTTTGGAAAACTCCGCCCTGTCCCAAGATGGAAATTTCTTCAATATTACCTCCGGATAGAAATTTAAAAAAGTTGCAGTTATTTTCAGTCAAACATTAATTCAATATTATTACTCACCCTTGCAAACTTTGACTAGTTATAGACTAGCAACTCTATATTTAATATTTTGCCTTCCCATGTATTTTCTTGGGCAAATGATGGCGAAAATATCGTATTCATTATTCTTTCCGTGTATTCCTTGACACTCACTCCTCCCACTTGACTCACGATTGTCACCTGCATTGATGTTAACGAATTATTTATTGTATATGAAATAATTGAAATAAAGATTAAGACTCAAAATTCTATAGAAACTAAATATTTTGATGAGTGAATAACGTTATAAGACAACAGATTATAATTAAAGTTAACTTACAAATTCTTGCCGATAATTTTTGATACTGGACAGATTTGCTTCAAAATCAGATATATCTGTCCTATTATTGAAGGGCAAAGCTTCCTTAATTTTTGAAGACAATTCGTCATTTTCATCGAAATAAGTGGGACGACTATTTTCAATCAGTCGTTCCTCTATATCTTTTATCTTGACGCAGAGGACTCCCATCATTCGCAAACAGTCATCCAGCTTTCCTGAAATCAATGAAATTCAAAATTGAAACTTTAGTCGTTAATATACTTTACAAAAAACCAATAATTTTTGAAGCAATAGTATTACCATTGAGAATATGGAAGCGTCTGTCGTCATCCCCATCAAAATTTTCGGTGGCACCAATGTTCTCCATAGATTTTTTTTTAATATTGCCGATTACATTATCATTGTTTGTGGACGTTGTCGGAGTCGGAGCCGGAGCCGGAGCCGGAATCGGAGCCGGAGCCGTAGGCGGAAGTTTTTTTTTATACCATAGCGGCATTGTAGCAGCTGTAAATCGAAATCAAAATGAGCTATTGCAAAAACATTCTCTAAAATAAAAATACATAAGATAAAGTATTTCTTTTTACCTGGTTCTGCATCATCTTCATCACTACTGTTATCGCTAGAGGATTTATTTTTGTTTGTTTTTGCCGTAGGCCTCTTTTTCCTCAATCCGCGTCCCAGCGGCAACTCTGTATTAGTGGATGAACACTCCGAATCTTCAGCAACTCTTCGTGCGGTAGCTGTTGATGAAATGAAAGATATACAAAGAGATGGTCTCAAAATTAATAATCGCACAATTGAGATTCAACTTGATGCTATTATTTGCGATGCACCGGCTTGAGCATATTTAACACTTACAAAATCTCACAGTGGATATTTTGGTTGCTCTAAATGTACTCAAGAGGGATATTGGGATGGTTATGTTGACTATCCGGAAGTTAATAACCCTCTTCGGACAGATTTATCGTTCAAAAACCAACACCAAGAAGAGTACCATCTAGGAGAATCTCTGCTTCTTGATTTAAACTTTGGGATGGTGTCACAAATTCCTCTAGATTACCAACATTTAATATGCTTGGGAGTAATGAAGCGACTATTACTTCGCTGGTACAACGGATCAAAAAACCAGAGACTACCGAATGATCGTTTAGAATGAATAGATAAGAATTTGATGGCCATCAAAGTTTGTATTCCATCTGAATTTGCGCGACAACCCAGAAGTTTAGATAGTGTTTCGAAATGGAAGGCTACTGAGTACCGTCAATTTTTATGATATACTGGTCCAATTATACTCAAATCTGTATTAACAACTAGACGTTACAATCACTTTATGGCTTTAAGTGTTGCTGTGAGAATTTTATGTGATCCTGATAAATTTCCAGTGCATAATGATTATGCTGATCAACTGTTGATATGGTTTGTTGAAGAATATAAAAATTTATATGGATCAAATTCAATCTCATATAATGTGCACAACTTAATTCATATCGCGAACGACTGTAAAAAATTTGGGCCTTTAGATAATTTCAGCACATTTAAATTTGAAAACTACATGTGTAATATTAAAAATAAAGTTAAAAATGCGCCAAAACCATTAGAACAGGTAGTGAATCGCGTACATGAAGAAAATTCTTTGCCAGTTTTTTTCAAATGTTTCAAAATCTAATATATGTGAATCAATATTGCTGAATATAAATCGAGGTAAACAAGAAAATATAGAGTTTGTAATGTGTTCTATAGAAATACTAGTAGCAAGTGGTGTATAACAGAAATTATGAATCAACTTGCGACAAGTAGTTTCTGTAGTTTTATATATTTTAACTACATCAACAGATGGAATAATAAGTCCTCTATTTTTAAAATCAATTAAATCAAATTTTTCTGAATCGGAAATTAAAGATGCAACGCAAGTTGTGCAATTTAAGGTTTTCAAAATTTTTCTAACAAATCCCGAAATATATTCAACAATATTGTCCACATATTGCGATATTATTGGTCTATATACACTACAATAATCGTGTTCAAATGAATTATTGAACTGTCCAATATTCACTGCAGTTGTCTGTTTTGCCAGTTTTGATGAACTAGGAACACTCAATATAGTGAATGTTCCTAAATCATCACAATTTGATGAAATATGGGTTATTTCGTGATGAATAAGTAATCGTTTAAACGCAGCCATAAATTGTTTTGCCGTGGGGTTATTAAATCCTCCTCTACTTCTTACTGACGAAAAAAATAACTCCAAATGATCCTGACTACATTTGTACATTAGCAAATACCTACAATCACATTTTCAATTAATCCCGTATAGATTGCATTAAGCAATATTTACATACTGAAGTTTGGATTCTGTTTTTACTAGATGATCAAAAATGTCCGTAAAACTTTGTATAATACACAAAAATCCTAAAAATCCCGTCTTTTTTTGAGAATGGATTAATAAATTCCCATCAGCAGTTTTTAGCTTCTTAATATAATTGACAGCGTTATTTACAAATGAACGCCAAAAAGATTCATTTTTTGCTCTCAATGTTGCCTTAAAACCTTTACCCAGTATGTGCCTAGAATTCCCAAAATCAAATAGTCTGAAATATAAACAGCAATTTAAATAATGAACAGCAGAGTCATGATGTAAAAGACAACCTATCAATGTATCTTATGAATCGTGTGGTTGCTCTTGAATTCCTGAATTCTGGCAAAAGTAATGTGTCTCTACAAAAATCTATTGCATCTGCGACACTTGACGATAAGGTTTGTATGGCAAGGCGTACTTTCATACACTGCTTTTCCCAATTTATATGCGCTGTAGTTAGTTTGTTACACAACCTTAATCCTTGTTCTTCTTGTAATTTATGCAGCAAAATTATATATTTTATGTGAATTTCCTGAAACAAAATACCCATTAGTTACTCATTTCAGTAATTTTATAACACTTACGTTTCCCTCATCGTCGAAAAATCGTTGCAGCTTAAACAAAGTATTACGAACTAGCTTCAGCATATGACATGGATCCAAGAGAAAACTAATTTTAGCACCATTTAGTTGTATTCTTGTATTGAAACTTGAAGGTGAAAACGATACTCCAAGCAACCTTGCCATACTTAGATTACTTGATAATCCGTCACATGTAATACATGCAACAACTATATGCATTTCAAGTAATTTCGCAATAATTGTCTTTAACATGTTTGCTTTTTCCTCTGCTGTAATATTTTTGATTAAATAATATGCTATTGGAACTTTCCAGCTTCCCTTCATGGCAACTGCCATAAAGACAAGAGCATATTCGGCTATAGGCAAGTTATTATCTATAGAAGACGGATAGCCCATCCCCAAATCCACAAAGCCTGTATTTTTTGTACCATCAAAATCAACATGTCTTCTAATCGCCATCTCATCGAAAGTAATTGCCACAATTTGCTGTTCATTGTCCTGGAGAGCTTTATGCTGAATAGCACTTAAAGCTTCTTGGCATATACCAGGGTCCCCATTTATGTTAACATACCACTTTTGCAATGTAGTAGGATGAGGAAGGCGATTATTAAATACTTTTCTAACATAACTATAAGCTTTAGGAGATAAGAAATTTAATGTAAGAGCAAATGTTCGTAAATTTGCTGAATAATCTCGGTGATTAATATTATTGTTTTTCGAATAGCGAGAAAGTAATTCCCTTGGAATGCCTAAAATTGATATGACATGGAAAATGGTGTGTCTATAACGAAGGGTGTATTTTCAAACCTTTTGCAATGCTTTGTAGTATATTTCTTGTATCATCACTAAGATAACGCTGTTTTTTTAGTACATTTAAAGTGTGCGAGATCGTTTTAATTTTTTTTTCGCGGCGTCTTAGCTTATTTGACAGAACTTTTATTTGTTTTTTATATTTATCAACAAGTTTTCGTATTTTATAGTATTTTTCTTTATATATATTATCATCAGTCTCTTTGGAATAGCAATGCTCCTCTCTAATGATTTTTACTAAACGATTATTTTCAGTATCATATTCATACAATAATATGCGCTTTCTTCGCACAACTGAACGTTTAGGTGTTGCTATTTCAGTTTCACTTATCTAAAGTAGAAATATACCTGTATATAGGTATTTACTAGAATATGAATCTACACTGAGAACATTTTATAGTAGTACCAACGATATCTACTTGTATAGTAGTTTTTACTACAGGTAGCGAATATTACTATTCACATTGTGCATTTTAAAATAAAAATGGTATTCGCTACTATCAAAAATTTTACCATACTATGATGATAGTATATACCATAAAATTTTCTCAGTGTACATAGGGGAAGGGGGGGCAAGATGGGCCCTTGGGGGCACGGTGGGCCCCCTGCATTTTTTTTTTAATTTTAATTTTTACAATTATTTATTTTTTGAGTAAAATCATAAAAATTGTCTAATGTCTGTTAACTTCAGTATCATGTTAATTAAAATAAAACTAAATAATAAAACGACAATAGGTAATTTTTTAAGGGGGCCCATCGTGCCCCACATTTTAAAATTTTTATTGTTCAATGGACGCTATATATTAACACGTAATATATGTCAAGGGACTAAAAAAAAGTGAAACGAGTAAAAAAAAGTTAGATTATGACCATTTTTTCCTTAAGGGGCCTATCTTGCCCCCCGTACCTCTATATGTGCTATAAAATTAAAGCACTAAATGTGTTTAGGTGTACTAATTGTTAGGCAATAATTTAAAAGAACTTGCATATTCTCTTACCAAAGTTCTACAAGCATTCTTCTTCAATCGTCTTATTTTACCCAGCAAAAAACAATCCTCTTCAAAGTGACGAGAACAAATTCACGTCCATGGACCTACTAAAATATTGTTCCTTCCTATTGCATCTAACCATTTTTCCAATAAAGGAGGATTATTATGAGGCAAGCTAAGATTATTTAAAAATGTTTACTTATATGTATATACTTCATTTTGTTATTATTTACCAATGGAAACTAACACCAGGCTGAGCATAATCTACTCTTTTGCACGATTTTATATAACACTTCGCCATTATCCAAAGATCACTTTGTATTTAATCAATTTCCAAACAAATATCAATATTATTCACAACAACTTCACAATAGTGCTTGCAATGGAGTACTACTCTGCTAATATCAAAATTGTATTACACTTATACAATGTGATATGTTATTTGATGGTAAGCTATACTTGTTCTGACAAAACTGCACCTTCACTGATAACTAACTACATATAGATTCTTCATCTTCCGTAAGGGTAAAAACTTTGTATTATTTTCTAGGAATGCGATCTTCTATCGTCTAACAAAAGAAAAAACGCTAGCCGATAGATATCTTGATAATAAAGGAAAAGTCAGAAAGTTCCCAGCAGGATCCTTGAATTACAGTAAAATTTGGATAGATACAAATAATCTTTAAAGCCAAATGTCTCTTTTCCCGTTACATACTTTACCCTTATTCAAGAATTATTTCCTATTCATTTAATTGTAAGAACAGCTATTATAAAGTTGATATTCAATTGGTCAAGGGCCATTTACAGACATTTAAAAAATCTTAAAGTCTATACATTCAACAATGAAAATGTTACAACTGCTTTAGGGCTAATAAATGTAGAGTGATTTTGAAAAAAAAGCAGGGTGCTGATGGGGTAAAAAAAGTTAACAATCAATATATAGAATACTTTTATTGAAAAAAAGATAAAAATACATCTTTCTATTTATTCTTTAAAAAGGAAGTAATGATTGTAAATTTTCCTATAACTGTTGTTGACCCTATCATAAGACCATTCAATTTGTAAGCCATTCCCGTTATTTATAGAAAATACCCGTTACTCAATCACATTATCCTGAATGAGCTTGACGAAAATAAATTTTTAAATCAACTATCACAAAAAAATGGTTATGGTGTATATGATTATTAGAAAACATTTATTTTTTGTGAATAAATTTGTCCATCCAGTTATTCATTTTTTTTCTTGGACGAAAGGCTTATGAATTATCGCTCAACTATTACTGATCCTGGAAAACAATATTCTGAAATCATAGTACTTTATTATTATTATAATAATTATTATTATTATTACTATCAATTTATTTAACATTTAAAGGGATGAGAAGGGGCCGTCCAATTGTATAGAAATTACGAAATATTATTTTAGATTTGAATTTCGAGGCAAAAATTTAGTGAAAATTTAGGGGAAATCGGGGTGTTGGCAATCAGAACGAATAAGGTTGGCAACAATTGTTTACCGCTGCTGTCAACTGAAACGGCATCACTCGAAATTTGACATTTCGGCATCTAGTTATATATTGAAATCAATGTATGTATCAAAGGCGTTATGAGACAAATAACGCCTGAGTGTCGACACTCAGGCCCGGGGTCTGCACATCGACCGAGGACGTTAGGCCCATAACGCCCGTGATGCATTCATGAGTTTATGTTATACGTAAAAGAAGCAATTTAACTTTATTTTTGGTTTTTTAATTTTTTTTTGACATCTGAAAGATTGAGGTTAAGATCACATTTTTGATTACTGCAAAAAAGGTTGTTTGTGCTATTCTTTTTCATAACGCCATCGTAACGTCATAATGGCCCGTCATCAAGTAAACAATTATTATTTGTTTATTAATGCGATCGTTTTGATATCTATTAATGGTTCAATAACATAGGATATAGGATATTCTATTTACATTTACACTTACATTATTATTAAATTAATTACCATTACAATTAAATACAATTGATTTGCCAAGGAACTTGTTCTTCCTTTGAAAAATATCGGGCAAAGCAATCTCGATAAGAACAAGGGCGCTTGGAGTTTCTCAGATCATCATGACTCATTTCATCCGATGACGGTAAACAGTACAAGCTATCGTCCTGTCCAATGTCATCTCTTTCACGGACAAAGTTGCGTAAAACACATGTTTCTACAATGTCAATTGCCAAATACATATGCACATCCAATGGGCGATGGAAAATTCTTATTGGCTAAAATTCGAAACGTACATTCAATGTACTTGCGTGCTCAACTTAGCCTGTAGTTAAATACCATTTTTTGAGGCTTAAATTATTCCAGGAATATGGACGCATCAAATTTTCAGATAATGGGAATACCTCATCTCCGACAAATACATATGGCATAGGCGTGCCATTAGTTAATAGATATTGGACGTTTATCCGGAAGTTGAAATTGATTATTTATAAGTTCTTTATAAACTGCGGAATCTTTAAATATAGAGGAATCGCTGGACTTTCCGAAAGCCCCAACATCTATGCTGATAAATTTATAATCGGAGTCGCATATAGCCAGCAATACAATAGAAAAGTATCTCTTATAGACCGGACATTTAAGGAATAACAAAAATATCAAAAATCGTATAGTAGTCTAATTTGCTTATTTCACTTTAATAACCTCTCAACTATATACCTAATCAACACAGATATATCAGCAGTCTCAAATGTGACATTAAATGTGGTAGATACTAAGGAACAATTAACATAGAAAAAAGGACGTTTTCAAAAATGCCCCCTAATGACGGACAACCAATTTTTCATTTATTTTAAAATTTAAACATTAGGTATTATGTTATATATTAAAATACTTAAAAAGAGTCAAATATTAAAATTTTATTCATGAGAGTACCGGTTTCGGCTTCATGCCATCGTCAGCTCTCAGGCTGTATTAAAATTAAAGGAAAAAACAATATATTAGTATTAGTCAATTACAGTTTTGAACAAAGATAAAAACGAATCAAAATACAATACATAACATACAGGAAGCATACAATATGAAATTGATTATTAACAAAACAATTACACATAATAAGGAATTTTATCAACAACAACAAGATAATTATAAAATTGTTTTAAAATTATTATACATACTCAGATAGGTTGAAATTTTGAATTCAAATGTTCCAGATTTATTTGTTCTTATCACTACTGATTACAATAATTTTTATTTTTATGAATTTTTGAATTTATATAATGTAATAGTTTCGCAATAAACAATCAAAACAGTCTGAACTTCACTTATTTATAAAAACTCTTTAGTTTTTTTATAAACGCAACAAGAAACAATGATGATTTTTTAAAAAGATTTTAATCGTGAGAGAATTTTTACTAAAATGGTGGATATTGTTGATAAATAATTTCTTATTGTGTGAAAATCTTTGGAAAAGTGCGCAATTTGTTAAGAGCCATCTCTGAACGAAATCTGATATCAATTAGATGTATACTGCGCATGATTATGTGCAAATTCTGAAAAGTGAAATATTTTATTGAGAAAAACGATCAAAAGATTCAAATGAAAACTGTGAAGAACATAAAAGGAAAAAAAGGGGAAAAAGAGAAAATAAGAATGTGATTTCTGGTTATATTACGGAAAAATATTCATATTTTGGGATGGTAGTGTGTTTCTTATTATTCTAAATTTTTATGGATGTAAAAATTGGTTCAAAATGCATTTCCAGTTGATCGTTAAGTAAGTTTATGCCTTTTTTTCTGTTTTTATAAATTTCTCAAGCTTCTAACATTTCCAGTTTTGGAGCATTTGTGCAAAAGTTTGGTATTATCGATGTTCATTGTGTGTTTATTTTCTTCGAGATGTTGATACATTATTGATTTTCTGCATTTTTGATGTTCGTTTATTCGTGTGATAAGGCGTCGTCCGGTTTCACCTATATATTTTGCACTACATTGATCACAACTGATTTCATATACACCACTACTATCAAATATGTTAGTATTGTTTCTATTGAGTAAATTAAATAAGTTGTTTTTAGTTTTGAACGATGGAATGATATTATGTTTTTTAAATAGTGATTTAAACTTGTATTCAATTTCATTGTAAGTTAATGATCGATATAGTTTAATATTTGTGTTGTTATTTTGATATAGTGGGTCTCTTTTTAGTTTTATTTTATTAATTAATTTGTCTATTATTTTAGGATTGTAACTGTTTGTGGAAGCAAGGTATTTGATGGTTTTTATTTCATTATCATGTTCAGTTTTTTCTAAGTTTAAGTTAAATAATCTATTGATAAAAAATCTAAATGAGGCAATTTTGTGGGTGTAATGGTGATATGAATCGGATGGTATAAGAGAACTACATGTAGTATTTTTCCTGAAAATGTCAAATTTGAATTTATGTTGCTCTTTTTCAATGTGTAAATCTAAGTAATTTAAACAGTTATTTTGTTCTATTTCATATGTAAATTTTAAATGGTTGTCTAATTTGTTAATGTAGTTATAAAAATAATCTAATGTTTTCATATTACCATTCCAAACTATTATAATGTCATCTACATATCTTTTGTATAAGATTATATGTTTATTGAAGGGGTTGTGTTTATGTAATATATAATTGTTCTCAAAAAAATCTAATAGTATATCAGCAATCATGCCTGAAGCTGGTGATCCCATAGGCAACCCGTTATTCACTTTATAATATCGATTATTAAATGTACAGTAATTAGTTTTAACAACAAACTCAATAATTTTGTAGATGTTTTTTTGGTCTTTTTTATCATTAAATTTTCTTTTTATATATTTAAGGATTATATCTAGTGTTAATTTAATTGGGATACTACTGTATAAATTTACAACATCGAAAGAAACTAAAGTGTATTTGTTGTTATAATCAATGTTCTTCAGACAGTTATAAATTTCCACAGAGTTGAAGCCGAAACCGGTACTCTCATGAATAAAATTTTAATATTTGACTCTTTGTAAGAATTTTAATTAATTACAATTCAAATCCCACAAAGATTGACCCTTTTAACATTAGGTATTATAACAAACAATTCGTAATAATGCATTACAATAGAACAAATTAACTGTTAATAAAGAAAACTGATCTCAATTCTAATCAACTTTAATCATAATAGGGAACATTTTTTATAGTATCACAAAACGTTAATTTTACAACCTGCAAAAATCTCAAATGTAGCTAACTGAGCTCTCTTCAACATTAGTACAACGTTCATGAGCCCACCGATTGCAAGCTTGAGAGCAAAATCCAATCTTCATCATTATCTTCTCTGCAGATTAAACAAGTTGTTGCATTTTCAGTTACTGTTATTGATGTTTGTGATATTTGAAATATCGTTATATTTGGAGTTTCAGTCAATTTCTTAGTCCTTTTTCTTTTTCTCGGGTGGTTAGTTTTCTTACTTTTCTGTTGCTGCATTTTAATTACTGGAGGTTTAACCTTTGTTACCTTATTTTTAATGAGCTCATTTTTGTAGGGGAACGATGTTAAAATCTCACTTTTCTCAGCTTTTCGTCGTAGACTCACAGCTCTCTTTGCTGTAGCGCTTGGGGCTGATGACAGCTGTTGAATTACAGTGACAATTGCTTTAGTTGTCGTTGGTTAAGGATCAATATTTTCCTTTTCATTGACATCGGAAGGTTCCTGAGGCAGATCTTCGGGTGTAGCCGTGTTGGGGTCATTGCAAAAGTTCACTTCAGTTGCTGAAGTTCGGAGTCAGACTGCTTAGGTACGTCCTGCTGATGGCAGGAAATCTAAATCTGTGAAAACATTTGGATTCAGAGGTATAACCTTAGTGCATTGAAATCCAGATTTTGCTATATCCAAACGTGCCACGCGAGTGAAAGCTTGCGACACCATTGCAGCTATTTCATATTCTGTTATTCTTGCCCTCATCCACAACGCACAGGCCTCAAAATATGCATCTATGAATGGTCTCATGAAAACCCTGTCTAAGGGCTGAAGTTTGTGGGTCGTATGTGGTGAGGTGCTTAACATGTGCACGTGATTTTCTTTTGCGTAATTAATAACAGCTATGTAACTGCTATGGCCATCTATGATCAAAAGCACAAGTTTCTCTTTAGATGGCTTTGAGAACTTCACAAAGTGATGAAGCCACTTTAAAAAGAAATCATCGTTCATCCATCCAATTGGCTATGCCAAAACTACACTTTCCGATGGAGCACAAATCATCAACCTTTCATTAACTCTCTGTCTGGGAAAAATAACTAGCGGTGGGATAAAATACCCAGCAGCACACATGCAAAATATAAGTGTAAAATTTTTCCCTCTCTCAGCAGAAGTCAACTTGCCAACTTGACGAGTACTTTTGAGTGTCATAACCTTCGCCTGCTTCTGGATAGTGCTGACTCCTGTCTCTTCGCAGTTATAAATGTCCGATGGGCCAAAATTATATTTTTCACAAATATCTGTTAAATTGTTGAAGAACCGTTCAACTTGAGGCCTTTTAAAACCAACAGCTCTCATCAGACTCGTTGACTCAGGTCTTTTCAAGCTGAGATCTGAATGGCGTTTGATAAAATCGTAATAAAAATGTTTAACAGCACTTTTGTTGTTCAGGAGAGTCGAGCGTTGACACTCGACTTGTGCAGACGTATCCTACCGTGTGTAGTTCAATCTGTGTGTTATATTGTGATTCTATTGTGTCTCTGTGTGTGCGAATTGACAGTCGTTGTGTGTCTGTTCGCATAGTACTGCAATTCTCTACCCACCGTCAGTAGAGTGTTGGTAGCCGCCCAGTGTGGTTACTGGAAATAGTGCGCTATGACGTCATCGCCGCTGTCGATGGACGATCTATACCAGATCGTCCAACAACAGGCGGAGGCAATTGTTAGGCTGCAACACGAACTTGATCTGGCCAGATCAGCCATGTCGGCCGCTGGTATTGCCTTCCCCCTCCTGGCGCAATGGACGCTTCTTTGGGTGTTTGTGCAGGTGCTAGTTGTAGTGGTATCAGCACTGATTTTCAGGGCGGCGTCACCACGGGCAATTCCGATGACGAAATGGTCGCTTCTTCTTCTGAAGAAGAAGAACACGCTACATCATCGACGACGTCGTCGTCATCACCATCATCACCAGGTGAATCAACACCACGAGGTGAATCAAGTCCACCTTCTTCCACGGAAGAGGTGTTTGAAACAGTAACCCCGAGAAAAGGTTCCGGTAAGCTAATTAAACTCAGCTACACCCCATCAGGACTAGTGAGCAAAAAACTCAAACAGTCTTGTACAGAAGACAGCCAGCCAAAAATCAAGGCCACTAAGGCTGCTCCAAATGCCCCTCGGGCTGCTGCCAAGGCCCCTCAGTCTACTCCAGAGGCCCCTCAAGCAGCTCTAAAGGCCCCTCAGGCTGTAAAGGTGAGGAACTGGATGCGTGTTCCCCGACGGTCATTCCGACACCGCCTGCAACAACATCAGCCGCTAGCCCCGAGATCCCACCGGTTATCTTAAAGGATCCCTGGACGAGCGTTTTCAGCGCGATGACGTCCAGCAACCCGCGAATTAATTTCACCAAGGCGGTGTCGTGTGCGGATGGAATTCGCATCCACCCACGACATCCGGTGATTTTCGAGCACTGACCAGGATGCTCAAATCGCGGAAAATCCAGTAGAAGAGTTAACAATCAAAGTGGTGCTACGATCTGTACCGGTGGAGATCACGACAGCGGAAGTTGCAGAAGACCTCCAAAGTCAAGGTTTCCAATCTGACAAAGTTTGCCAAATGGTACGCGATCGCACCAGGAAACAGATGCCAATGGTCCTGGGTGAAGTCTCCAAGACAGATAAGGAGATCTGGTCTATCCGGACTGTCTGTGGACTATGCGTCACGGTTGAGGCGCCGATAAAGCGCAGTCAACCTAACCAATGTCATCGGTGTCAGAAGTTTCACTACAGCCAAAGGAACTGCCACGCTCATTACCGATGGGTTAAATGTGGCGGTGCCCATGCCACTGACAAATGCACAAAAAGTGCCAAATCCCCGGCCAAGTGTGCCAACTGTGGCCCACAGTATATTTAGTAAAAAAAAGCTACATGTCCTCATGCTCCAGCCATTGGGTACTACACGAGGTAAATCTCATTACAATACAAGTTACAATACAAAACTTATGTCTATTTGTGTTGATCTATAGAGTACATAACTCATTACATGTACTCTGAATACACTGTTGTAATTATCAACGTGTCCTAACGCATCTGTTCACGACGGAACTTCCACCTGCACTGTCCACTGATACATATTTATTTACGCCGATTAGACACTATGCCTTTATACCCTTATTAGTACATTTCAGTTGCAGTATTGCTGCTCAGCTAGCATTCTCTTGTTTAGGAAAGACGACATCAAGCCTACTTAATTCTCGAGCCCTCTTATCAAAGAATCCCCACCATCTCTTCTCTATCTCTTCAATTTCTGAGGATATTTGAGGGCATACCAGCCCTTCTCTAATTGCCATACTTGCTGCTCTACTTCTTCACTCTGTTAACAGTGGACAGTTAAACATTACGTGCAGCGCATCATCCACTTCGCCACATTCGCAGGTATACGTGTCGGAAGCACCCACCCTAAATAAATAGTGCTTAAACCGCCCATGTTCCGTGATGAGCTGAATCGTCCTATGATTGAGGTCTACGCTTATATGGGCCCTGTTACCAACTCTAGGTATAAATTGCCATAGTTGGTAATAATCCCCTATATAGCACTCCCAACGGTATCGAGTCGAACTGGCGTCCCAATATGCGCTTTGGCCCAGTGTAATCTGGCCCCACTATGTCTAAGCTTCTCTGACGTTTCTATTAACAGCTCTGTTGGTCGATGCATGTGTTGGAGGGCCTCCAACACAGAGAGACTATCTGAATATATCTCCCACTGAATCCCTTGACCTCTCCTGATTATATAGTTAGCTGCCATTTTGATCGCCAGAGTTTCTGCTTGAAAAACCGTGCAGTAGTCGGCAAGCCTTTGCTGTTTGTGATGAAACTTTTTACCACTTTCGTACGCGACAAAGGCTGCACCAGTCTGGTCAGAGATCCTCGACCCGTCAGTAAAAATTGAGCGCACATGTTGCATTTTAATACCATTTAATTTAGTGAACGTGACAGTAACGTCTTCCGCTGGGTGTATAAGAGATTGCATGTCAAACGTATATTCTATGCGTTCTCGTTCAACCGTTATGCCTGTATAGTGTGTTCGTTCTTCCAAAGTCCATGCGTCAACTAGTGATCTATTTTTGAGCATTTTCGCACTTAGATCGATTGGTAGAGCCGCTGCCAAAGCAAAAACTGCTTCTCGCGAAACCGTTTTATAAGATCTTATTGATTTCATTAGTACTTTCCTTTGGACTGAGAGCAATTTATTAGTTTCTTTTACTCTGCAGCTTTCAATCCAAATTTTTGCTGCATACAATAGACATGGTTCAATTGCCCCATTGTAGATCTCCCTAATTGCGCTACCGCTTAGTCCCCAATCTGCAGCTGCCGCAGCACATATTTTATTGCTTATTTCGAAAACCTTACCACAAGCCTTTTCCACGTGTTTCTTAAAATTCAACCGCGTATCAGATATTTTGTATCGTCTGTGCAGTGCACTGCACTCCCATCAAACTTAAATGTGGGCTTTTGTTGCCCTAGCGTCTTACCAAAGAACAGGGCCTCTGTTTTGTCTGTGTTAAATTCTAGCCTAACGCTGGATGCCCACTGCAGAAGAAGTTCTAGTGATTGATTCACTGCGCATTTCAATCCCTTATATTGTTTACATTTTACCAACAAAGTAGTATCATCCGCATACGCCACAATGTCCGCACATTGTATACATAATATACATAATATAATTCTAAGTTTAGGGGAGACTGTAACAATGGCATGTGTCTCTGGAGGTTTTACCTGATTTAGAGTTTTGTTTAATCACATGATGAAGCTCAATGTCTTTTTCAAAGCTACCTTCGTGATCGTTGTATTCTCTCTTTAGTGAATCATTCTGCTGCCATAAGTCATTAACCAGGTCGTCTCCATCAATTGGTCCTTCGAGTCCATATATTATAACTCTAGGTCGTAGTTTGGGCAACTTTTGAACTTCTTCGGATAGGCGCTTGGCGTCGTCAGCCGTTTCACATCTCACAATAACTCCATTTTTTGAAGATTGAACACCATTAACGTTTATTTTTGATTGTTTAATATTCACCCACGGCTTTAGAATTTTTTCGGCTTCCGATTTCCCAGAACCATCTCTCGTCTCTACCAATACAGTATAAGATTGAGGTCTTGTTGCCCGCTTTCCAGCAGTCGTTTTCCCATATATGGTTGCCGCTGCATAACTTTTAGAATTAGATTGGTCCACTGAAGAGGTTTTGAGTTGGTTCAATTGCTCTTTCCTCGCTTTCAAAATACTGCTTTGTTCACTGATCACAAAATGCTTAGTCACGTTCTCTGGAACTTTTCTCCGATCGGCTATTCTCAGCGTCTCAGAAACCACAGGGACTAGTGTAAGCGTTTTATCCAGAAGCTTTCTCGCTCGTTGAAGCAGCGATTCTGCCAGATCTTCCTCAGTTTCCACCATTGTGCAATTCGGACTTCACGATCGAAGTCTGTCTGCAAATAGTGACTAAAAGTATGCCTTAAAGTATGCAACCAAACCATCAAAATTGTTTCATGGAAAATTGTCTTAGAATGGTAGTAAATTAACTGATTTGTAGTTTTTTCGTTAAGAAAACAATGTAGCACAGTCTAATTTCACAGAGTTCAATTTTTTAAAAACAATAAAAAAAATCAGTATACCGAAGAAAGTTTTTCAATCTGGCAAGGTGGTAAGTTCTCAGCTGATGACGGCCATCTTGGCTTCACCTCACCACACTTTATGCACAATTTTAATTTTTTTACACTTCGGTGTTTTTTTGAAGTCAAACTTCTTTAGCCGCGCTTGGGTATAAATATTTTCCAATGTATTTTCCCTAGGTAACAAAAATTGGAGACGCCGTGAGGGGAAACACTACTCCTCTAACAGATAGCTGAGAGGGAAGAGTGGGGGCGTTGCTAATAGCGTCTCTTATACTATGTCAGTTCTGCCTACTGTGTGAAATAAACACTAGGGTATAGAGTTGGTGTCATTGATCGATGTACAGTGCCATCTGGAATGAAACTAAAATTTCAAGGGTTACCCCGATTTATAATTTTTATATTTGTAATATTACGTAATGGCGTTAAATTGAGATAAGCGAAATGCCGAAAAATACAACTGCAGAACAAAAACGAGCCTTCAGGCAACGATAGAAAGAAAATAAACAACGAAAAGAATGAACTTCGTCTGTAACCAAAGAAGTTTCACTTCTAACGCGAGGCATTCCACGTACTTTCAATTTTTTTTGGCACAGTTTGTTCTCAATAAATGTAGAAAAGTATATTATCGACAATTAATTACACAGTTTACACAAATTTTAAACAATTTTACCAATTTTTTAACAATTTGTTGACGGTTCAGTAGTCATTAAAACAATATAAAACATTTCTCTAAAAATGAAGAGTTTTTTAAAATCTGGCAACACCGCTTGTCATTAGAAACAATATACAGAGTTTCTCTAAAAATGAACGTTTTATGCAGAATGTTGTCTTTTTTTACACTTTTCGATGTTTTTTTGGCACAAACTTTTTACAATAAATGTAGAAAAGTATATTATTAACAATTACTACACATATTACAACAGTTTTTTAACAACTTCACCACCTTTTTACCAACTTTTTGTGGAGCACAAAAAACACGTGTTGACAGTTCAGTAGTCACAGTGGCCCACACACGGCCAATTACCGCGGCTGCCCAAACTTCCCGACACCATGTCGTGTCCAGGGCAAATTGGTAAAAGGAGAGGTGGCTAAGAAGGCAGCTACCAGCTATCCACTACCAACACCATTAAACAACGCGAAGCTTACCGGACCAAATCCGGCTGCTAAACAACCCGCCAGCCCACCCAGTGCGGCTAGGGGGCCACTTCCACAGCCTGAGGTGGCTAACATGCTCATAGAAATGCTGGCCAAGGCTGGTGGCGCTTCATCTTGTCGAGAGCTTGCCATGACTCTTTTTGGCCACATTGCCAATTATCTGAAGTGAGATGGGAAGTGGTACCAACACTGTCGACTCGTTGCGAAAAGCGTTCTGGAACGCTAGAGGCCTAACACCTGCCCGTGACGAAGTGGCTGATTTTGCCAACCGTCACAATCTTGACATCATCTTGGTATGTGAAACATTCCTTGGTGATGGTAACAGGGACCCTAACATCCCCGGTTATCTGTTACATCGCAACGATCGGCAAACCGGTCCCGGTGGAGGTACAGCTATTTACGATCGCCGTGATATTGTGCATTCCGCTCTAATACAACCTGACACCCGACAAGTGGAGGTCACTGCCATTGTCATCACCATGACTAATGGTCCGTTGGTCTTGGCCGCGTGCTATAATCCGCCTCCAGCGGTTGTAGAAACATCAGATATCGACATGACTTTACAATTAGGAGCATCGGTCATAGCCGCATGAGACTTTAACGCCAAACCAGCCCCCTATTACTCCATGTTTCAAAAAATGGTTCGCTTTCGTCGCACTAGCCAGGGAGCGCTAGTAGTCCTTTGCACCGATCACCTTTACGGGATCGTTGAATTAAACTTTATTAAATTTTACTTATTAAGAAAACTTTAATTATAACATTATAATTATTAATTTTTTATTAACAATAATAATAAAATGATAATCACCAATCAAAGCTAATAATTTTGTCATAGAGTTTTACAAAAACAAAATTAAATTTAATAAATTAATTATTAATAATAATTAATTATAATTAATATTAATTAATTAATAATTAAATAATAAAAAGTTAATATTAATTTTTAATTAATTATTAATAATAAAGTTCTCGAAATAAAGATATTTAGCTAAAACAAAATTTAGCTTGTTTTTTTCAATTGGTTTTGTTTTTTTAAAACTTTTATTAATCTGCGACGCATATTGTTGTCAAACAATTTGAAATAATCCATAAACCATCTGTTAATCTATCTTATACATAATAATAACTAGTAAAGAACCACCAGCGCCCTCTAGAAGAACTAAAATCACGGGACATATTCGTTCACTTTTTGTGCTGTTTCGCCCATTGAAGTTACAGGGGGTGCGCCAAACACACACACTGGTCCAGTAGGCGAAACAATGGAAACGGGCGTACACTGGAACAGCACTCGTCAGATCAAGAATACCTAATACAGCTCCCTCAGAGCCAACATATCATAATGCAGCTACCGGGGTTCCCGATACGTTAGACATTGTAATTTCAAATAACGCTATCTTCCAAATCGATCTCACTGCGGTGAATGAGTTCAGCTCGGATCATTTACCCGTTTTGATGCATATCGAGAACGAAGCGAATGATCCAGTAAGAAATAGAGTCACCCTCCGTCGCACTGACTGGGCAAAATTCAAAGACCACCTCAATACACAATTCGGACCAATTCACACCGTCCATTTTGCGACCGACTTAGAGAACGCAGTCAGTAACTTCGAAAATAATATGAGGGAAGCGATAAATGCATCTACTCGCGAAATCCCAGGGAGCAGGCGGGGATGGGAATTACTGCGCTAGACGACGGTTCCATAAATTCGGTAATCCCGTTGATAGAACTCGCGCGAACGAACTCACCAACCTAATCAGGTACGCTCTTCGGGACCTGCGTAATGCAGAATTGGAGCGGAAGATTGCCTCACTAGAAGCAGAGAATCATTCTCTCTTCAGAATGACTCGCATTCTGCGTAGTGAGCGGAAACCAACACTACTAATACACGGTCGAAACGGTTATGTCTATCAGGAAGACGAAAAAGCCGAGGCATTCGCTGACAGCTTGGAGATGCAATGCAGCCCCAACTGGCGGGATGCTGACGTGGACCACGTCGAAATGATAGACGAACAGGTCGAGGAGATACTCCAAAAAACCGACGATTTAGTCATACGCCCCACCACCACAGAGGAAATCCGCCAACTGTTTAGTGCTCTTCGCACTAAGAAATCCCCTGGACCAGATCACAATACAAATCAATCTCCTAAATGCTTGCCGCCTAAAGCTATTGCTGCCTTAGCCGGTATCTTCAATGCAATTTTTCGTCTCCACCATTTCCCATCGCGATGGAAAACCGCCAATGTGATCTTCTTCCCCAAAACAGGAAAGGACCGGAAGTTCCCTCAGAACTACCGGCCAATAAACCTCTTATCCAGCGTCGCCAAACTAGCGGAAAGTTTTATATACACGCGGTTAAATGATAAGCAAATCATCCCGGAAGAACAGTTCGGTTTTAGGACCCAACACTCCACTGTTCTCCAAGTTCTTTGCTTCACAGAATATGCTTCTGTCAGTCTTGACTGGAAGTATGTCACTGGCGCCATCTTTCTAGACATCTCCAAGGCGTTTGATTCTGTCTGGCACAATGGTCTAATTTTAAAACTAGACCAGTCAGGCATTCCCTCTGCCATATTGCGACTCATACGCTCTTTTCTCCAAAACAGGAAGTTCAGAGCGAAACTTTGCGACGAACTCTCCAGTGAACAACCTCTGGAAGCCGGAGTCCGTCAGGGCTCGGTTTTGTCTCCAATTCTCTATAACTTATAGCCGACATCTCCAAAGACCTAAACACACAGCTCGCCATCTACGCAGATGAAACGGCCATCTACGTCAGAGCTAAATATCCGTCCTTGGTCACGTCTAGACTGCAAGAAGCAGTCGACGATATAAAATCTTGGATGTGCCTCTGGCGGATTGAGGCTAATCCAGAAAAGAGTTCAGCGCTACTGATTACACGTCGGATCGTCCAACCTTATGAATTTGTCCATATGTATGACCGACCCATACAATGGAAACCGGAAGTAAAGTATCTAGGCGTCTTCCTAAACGATTGAATTTCAAGAGCCACCTCCAATACGCTGAAACTCGCTTCAAACAAACCTGGGGCCAACTACTCCCGTTAGTTTGCCGCTGTAGCAAACTATCCACTAAAGTCAAACTTTGTTTGTTACAGCTCACTAGCGTGGAGTCATGCTTTAAAATCTTCCATACATCGTTTCCAGATCCTTCAGAATAAATTTCTAAGGTCGGCTTTCAACGCATCATGATTCGTTAGAAACACCCAATTACACCGAGAGGCAAACATGCCGGACGTAAAGGAGTAACTCCTTAAGATTGCCACAAAGGCTTTCTCCACAATTTCCGACCATCCAAATCGGTTGGTGCAAGAGGCTCTCGACTACGACGAGGAGGATCGGTGGCGAATGAAGAGACCCAAAATGGCCCTCTGCCGAGACCACTACCCATTCCTCACATGCGACTAATTCTGAACTTTGTTTGCAGGTAGACGTCATCGTCCTCGCGGCTTCACGCCTCCAGTGAAATCGCTCAGTTCCGATAAGGAAAATAAGAGTCACGGACTCGCACCCTGGAACTATGAGAGGTTTTAGTCGGTATGCCACGTAATGTGGAGACTCCGACACTACCTGGTAGTCAAAGGAGACACCAGGTGCCTTTAAAAGGTTTCCTCTCATACACAAAAAAAACAGCACTTTTCTTTTTCATATTGAAACGATGATTCAGTTTTGATTGCTTCGCGAGGTCGAAAGGCAATTTCATAAATTATTTTATAGTTAAAGGCATGCACCTATTAGACATATCCACCACGTGCGCAATTAAGGCTTCTCCATATTTCTCGGTAAAAATTGGCTTAAATCTTCCTTTTTTGAGTGGTAGTTTTATTTCTCTTCCTCACCTTATTTTTTTAATTTAGTCAAACAGTGTATTTTTTGGCACATTGTAGACTTCAGATTACTTTCTAAGAGAGAATTTTTTGACATCACCTTATGGATGGCCTTTTTCAATATTTCATGTTTATTTTTTTATCATTGATGATGTGTGTCACCAAAAATGAGTTCGCGTGTCAGCACTGGCTTATACTGTGTATTTTTTATGTTTCAATAACATCTAAGTTTATGTAATATTTACTAAACGTAAAAATTAAAAATAAAATATATGTTTTTGTTTAAAATATATAAAATTACAATAACAAGATATAGTGGCCAAATGGAAATGATTTTACTTACCTTAATGTAATAATTAGTTTTTCTTCTGGGCTTATGCTCTCATTCCTTCTATTACACCTCTTATAAATTGTAATAAATTATCAAATGTTGTCAGTCATTCTTGTGTAATTAAAGAATTTATCATCATGTTGCCGTAAATCAAAATACAACAAGTTGAACGCTCCCTTCATGGATAGTTCCAAAAACAAATTACGTACCCGTTATGTGTGGCTACGCTTTTTTTTACGGCAAAGGAAAAGATATATCAGGGTCACTGCTTCTTCAGCTTCCATTTTAATACTGAAGTTGCCGCGTGTTGTCGCGGGTAATAAAAACGCGCGCAGCGTAAGTGAAACATGGGGCTAAGTGTAGCCGCTATTCCTGATGATGCCAAGGCGAGAGCACCGCCAGGTGCATCTCAAAATGTATGCCATCTTGTTTTTTATCATAATCAATTATTATATCATAATCATAACGCCCTTGATACATTAATTACTATTTCCGCCGAATGAATCCTTTTTAATAATTCCTTATTATCTTTTAATTAAATTACTTATTTCTGAAAACTGTGTGCTCCCCAATTCTAAATCGTGCAGGCAGCTTGTGTAGAAGAGTTTAATTTGCGACAGAAACCAATTTCTGTGAACCAAGCTGCATTCCACAAGTTTATAATTATGGGAATATATTCCTCTTCTAATCTTCTTCTGTATTTGATCATCAACAGACTTAATTCGGATTGAGAAAGCACAAATTTCAACCATAATTCAGAGCACTTATCGTTAAAGAATGTCTCCAAAGCTTTGGGATATTTTTCTAAAGATAAAAAATATGATCTAAGTGGGTTGTACAGTTTCAAGATACGTTCTATGGCGGGCATTAAAGCGAACGTTCTTGTTTTACTGTATCCTAATACTTTATGATAGGTAACAGCTTCTTCACAAAATTCCTTCAGTTTTTCGGTTCTCACCGTGAATATATAAAAGTGTGAATAAATTTTGGTAATAATAGATTCGATATCAACAGGCAGCAAATCTGCAGCTGTGTAAATAGCGTTATTTGCAATATGAGCAGTGCAACCCACTCCAATAATTTCCTGAGATAGCCTGTTTTTTTTTATAAAAAATATTATTCTCACCTTTTCGGTGAACGCCTACAAAATTTGTGTTAGCGTTGTGAGCGCAATAAGCTACTAACTTTTCTGTCAGATTATTTTTTATTAAGATATTAAAAATTGAATTGGTGATAAATTTTGACGTTTCGTCAGGCAGACAAACAAAATCTAAAACTTTTACTTCCAGTCCCTGTTTATTGAAAGAACGAGACTTTACCACCGTGTGCAGTACATATTTACCCTTCAAACTCTTTTTTTTATTTCGTAATAAATTATGACATTAATTATTCATACAGTTGTCAAACGGAGTTGATTGCTTTTGAATTTCTCTAAGCAACAAGCAATTGTTTTTGTTTATTTGTTGTTGGTTGCTTTGGAGTTTACCCACCTCAACGGTAAAGTAAACATTAATAGTACAACCATAATATACTTTGCTAACCTTACGATTGTGATAAAGCAATTTTTATATTGCCTTAATTTGTTTATCGAATTATGCAAATATTCAGGCGTTCCGCACATGTTATTCAGACAGTTTTTACAATTTTGAATTGTTAATTTTCTCAGAATATAACCTGCAATATACGCGGTGGTAGTGCATTGTGGTTGTTGTTCATCCATTTGTGACGAAAATATGTAAGGTGTGATTACAAAATCAGGTGGTTGAAATTGCTATTGCTCTCGACCTGCAACAAAACATTTAAGAGTGCTAAACACGCCAATACTATTATCATCTTCGCAGTTTAGTCCTGGAGAATGCGTAGACACTAAATTATTTACTAAAAGGGACTTACAAGAATGAATAAATGAAGAACATGTGGGATTAGTATTTTGCACTCCGTGACTTCGAGTACAATAAAAATAATTTTTCAGTGCATCTTGCTGAACCTTTGGTCAACATTGCGCTCCGAAGACCCTTTAGTAAATGGTGAAAGTCATAAAGATGAATAACTTCACGACCATCAACTATGTATCCTGCGAATCTGTTCTGTGTACAGTTCGTATTACAATAAATTTCAGTATCCTTCAATAATGAACTTATAGCAGCTTGATTAGTAGTTTCCTGGTCAGATATTGATACGACTATATGAAGACCTGCAACTGGTATTTCTCGAATTACTGCTTTTAAAATAAAAACTAGTTGACTACTTACTTACTTCACAAAAAGTAAAAGTAATTGATTGCTTCCACTTTCTGTAAATTCTCCTAATCATAAAAACTATAGCATGATCGACAAAAAAGGGGCGTCTTTCACTTCCACCGTAATCTACAAGACCTTCTACAACGTGTAGTTTTTGATTATAATCTAAATTAGGTTTTATTGTGATTTCGTCAAACATTAGCACACAATACTTTTCAATTGTTGTCGTTTTAATAACAAATCTTTTTAAATGTTCATGCTTTATACCACAATTAAATGGTATTTGATTTACCATCGAAGTCAATGTTTTTGCAGATGGCAAACAAAATAATTTAGAAAAAAGCCTATATCCTTTACCACTCTGTTTCAAAATTGACAATGCTAAAATTTTGTCTTCAGGTGTGAAACGCCTTCCTTGCTTTTTACGTTTTTGTGTTCTTTGTTGCAATAATATAAATTGTTTTATCTACAACCACTATTAAAAGTGACGTTTATTGCACAGTTTACTCGAGTTAAAAATTTAACTTTATAACACTGAGTGTTATAAATGACAGACCAGTTTTATAAAAAAATTACATTTTTATTTTACATTAAAATTAAATGTAGAATTAGTACAATTGTTAAATGTTATACCTTGAGCTGAAGTGAGTGAAGTGACCGAACAAATTGAATTATCATTATCACCATTTTCATTTTTAGGCTATATCATTACTAGTATAGGATGTTGAAGGATAATTATTTGGTAATATCTGACAAGCTATTTTTTTTTTATTTTCAACGGAATCCTCTATGTATCCTTCCGCAACACTAGATGATTTCCATCCGCCGTGCCTTTTGATTACACATAGGTTTGCCCCAACGATACTATAAAACATAGGATAGTCAGATCATGGAATATTTTCGCCGGGTATAGTGGAGCAAGTGACGTCACGAATGTTCCCGATTCACTGTAGTCGCTTAAACGGGGCTTATATTTTATAGATTTTAACATTTAAAATTGTATTTTATACGTCAACAAGTGGATTTAATATAATTTAGTGTACCTACTTACCTTTGGGAAGATGTTACAAGTCAAAATAAATAGAAATAGTGCTATTTCAAACTTTAAATTTTGTGAAAAATGGGCTCTTGTATTAAGCAGTATTAAATATTATAATAATTTTTAATATTTGGACCGCTTTTGAAAGTGATGTAAGGGTCGATTTCACCAACTATAGTTAAACGATTTAACTAATAATAAACCGTAACTAATAAATAAATTTGACATTTATCATTTCACGAACTTCAGTTTTCGCTTAACTATCGAATAAAGTGTCGTTAAGTTAACTGGCCAAAATTGGGTAGTTAAACAATAAATAAACTCTAACTGACGTTTCGTAGTAGAAAACGGAGAACAGGTATGTATTGAAAATATGCAGATTAATAAGTTGTTGTTATTTAATAAATAAAATATTACCTTACATTTTTTGTTATATTTCGTTCTTTTTATGGCCCAAAAAATGAAAACAGTAGACAAATAAACTAATAAAAAAGTGATAGTATAAATAACAAACTGAGGGTACAAAACAGTTGGTGAAATAACATTTTGTTTAACGAATGAATAAAATTTATTCATTCGTTAAGTAACGAAACGTTAATAAAAGTTTGGTGAAATCGACCCTAAGTCCATTTAAAAAAAATATGGTATCACATATTTCACAAAATTAAATATGAGCTGAACTGATATAATACTATTATTAAATTATTAAATAATCAACTACTATTATTAAATGATAACATGAAATATTAATAAGTTGTAAATGATTAATTCACCACTAAATTAATCATAGATTATGAAAGATCTTCATTTTTTTTTAAATGGACTTGCACCACTTTCAAAATATACGGTACATTTTCTTATGACATACATTTCAATTATGTAATTGTCTTGCGCAATTTCTTGGCCCGTCTTCTCTGGAAGTCTGACTCTGTTGAGATCTCAGTGGACCTACGTTTACTTGTTTTTTTAACCTTTTCGTTGTATCTTTTGGTATTTAAATAGTTGATACGTATCACAGTCCTTAGTTTACAAAATAATTTGATGATATCGAAGGGCAAACTTTCCCGTCTCTTGATTTTTAATGCCAATTTTTTTACGATCAACGGCTCCTTTCGAAGTTTATTTTCTCCATGATACAATTCGAAGTACTTGTTCCATTTTTTAATGGTATTGAAAAAGTCTGTAGATGGTTTAATAAGACCTCCAAAAGAAAGCTGTTGTACCCAAGAAGGTAAACCGTATGTAGGGTTTGGTTTTATTTTATAGGTGAAATCACCTAATTCGGGATGAGAGTTTTTAAATTCTTTTGCTATAAAACCAGCAATATATTCAAAGGCATCATCTGTAGTTTCTGGTGAGTTTGAATCAAAAATTTCTGAAACTCCAGATGATGAAAACGAACTTTCACTGCTATTGTGGTTTGAAACAGTCTGCGATAATTCAACTGAAACTTTAGCTACTTCTAAAACTGTAGCCACTATATACTCTTCAGGAACTACTTCTTGTGTATTCACCTTAAAAAGTACCTATATAAATAAAAAAAACAAAAATAAAATTTAATAATAATACCTGTGCATCTAAAATTCCAGGGTTTTTTCCCAAAATAATCATTCTCATCCTTTTCATAGTTTCAAGCGGGGATGGATGTTCATTTGGGCCTTGACATCTAAGTTGGAAGAACAAGTTCTCTAAACAGTCTTGGTTTAATTTATGTGTACACAGGTAATGTACATCTTTAAATTCGGTTTTCATATCCCGTAATAGAAACTTCAGAGACTCGATTGACATTAACATGCCTTTTTGAAATATTTGTAGAGAATTTTTTCCCTCAGCTCTCATCTTAAATATTAAATCTTTAACATTATTTAAATGTTGTTCTTGTTTCTCTAAATAAATCCCAAAAGGAACTTTCATGGGATTAGGATCAGGCGATATGCTCACATGACTATTAAAAATATCAAACCAAGATTTAATATCATCTACGAATATTCCAAGATCTTCCGAAATTTTTTGATCAGGGCCAGGTTTGTATCGTAATAGAGCTTGTGCTGTATTATGCGATAACAATTATGCCGCGAGTCTTACGTTCTGTCGTCTTCTCTTTTCAACAGAAGTATGTTTTTCTGAAATTTTGTAACAGGAAGTTACCTCTTTGTTGGTTAACTGAACCAAACTTTCTAAGGGCTCTTTACCAATTTTTATTAAGTTTTCACCATTTCGAATGGTGAATCCTGTATCTAGAAGCCAATTACGAACAAGTTTGAGCAAGTGGGGAGCATCAGCAAAAACATAAATAGGTTTTTGGGTTTGCGGATGGTCGAAATAAGTCCTGTTTATGTCAACAAATAAATCTTTCCACAGACCAATGTTGCTGCTTCCGCAGTCACTGACAATAGCAACACAGTTGTATGATATATTATGTAACTGCGTGATTAAATCGATCAATATATCCCTTGTCATTTTCTGGTCAAAACCTATATAAATTGGCTGTTTCCAAGTAGAAAACAGGCTTCTGACCATACACACTTGCATTAAATTGTATGGACCTAAAACTTGATCTTCACCAACATCATATTTTAAGTGGATTTAATTTTGAGTTCATCAAAAGAAATTACTACAGTTTTCTCTTTTTCTGTCATATTTACACCCGCTACCTTTAGAAAAGTTAACACATCTTTCAGAACACCCGGTTTTACACTGATTTTCGACGCCCAGCTCCTCAAAGTAGACAACGATGGTAAGGGAAAATTAAGTTTAGTTCGCAAAAATATGTAACATTTCTTGCTAAGATAACGAAGAGTAAAGGCAATTGCAATCTCATCAGTGGTCCAATTGACGCGTTGTTTTTTTTTTCAGAAGAATGGCAATTTGGTTTTCCGTTAAGACTTTTTTCATTATATTTATTGCATCCACATTTTGTTGGGAATGTTTGTTTTGTTTACTCTTCATTTTATAGTATAAAAGTTGTTTTCTTTGCAAATTTAGTCTGCGCTTCATGGTTTCCATTTCCTTTTGTAAACTTTTGTGCTTTTCGACAAGTTCAATATATTCTTGGTTAGGTAAATTTTCAGCTACTGCAGGTAAAACTTCGTGAGTATTAAATAAAACCGCTGAAGAAGGCGCCACAGACTGCTCGTCAACAGTAAACGAAGACGCTGAGCAAGCTGCTGAAGTAGTTGCTATCGATTCCTCGACAATTAAGGATGCGACTAGTCCTTTTCGTCGTTTTTCTTCTTGTTTGTGTAAATATCTAGCACTTCGTGCCAAACTACTCTTTACATCTTTTTCTTTTGACGTTTGGGGAAGATGTAAACTAGGCACTGCACTTTTCTTCAGCTGTTTTCGTACAGGTAACCCTGTTTGTTCGAAGCAAACTGACTATTGAAAATTGATTCAGCTAAATTAAAGAAAATGTTACCTAATAATTCATTCCTCAGATCACGTTCGTAGTCGTTTGTGGTGAAGTGGATAGAACAAATTTGGCTGGTATTTGGATTCCACTTGTCAGCTCGTTTGCACCGTCTAATCCATTCCTTACGTACAATATCTGACGCCAAATCATTTGCCTTTGGAAATTTATGGTAAACAATATCCGGATTGGTAATTTTTGTAGAAATACAATTGTTATTACAACTAAATACCGCACAATATCGTCCTGGCATTTTTCTCAAGAAAAATAAATAAAAAACGAATAATAAATGAGTAAGAACTTGAAAAAGCTGGACAAACTAATCAAAACAATGTCGAAAATGCACCGTTCAACGTGTTTTACAGATAGTTTTAACGGTCGTAGGAACGATCGTGACGTCACATAGTAGTCGCCACACCGGTTGAGGCGGACAACGTTGCAAGCATAGGGATCTGACTATCCTATCTATCTTATAGTATCCTTGGGTTTGCCCTAGAATCTACGAGAAACGTTGCCGATGAACGACGAAAACAGTGTCCAGTGTACAAATCAGCGTCTGGCAGTTTTAAAAATGTTGCAATTTTAGACGGAATTGTACCAAATGTATTTATTCCAACGGGCTGGTTCGTGCATTTGTTTTTGTAATACTTAATGAACAAACGTTTATGACGTATGCCTCGCGGTCTCATATTTATGTATTTGTGATATATATTTATATAAGTTGAACCAATAATACTAAACATTCTCGAACATTTAGTTTTTGTATCTGGTACAGTGATTACCAGTACGTTTTCCGAGTCTTCAATATCGTTTAATTTCATTACACACAATTCTTCGCGACGACAGGCGCCAAATATTCCCATTTCTGCTGCCAATTTTAACATTAAATAATCTTCAGCAGATGCTTCCGTGAGAAATTTTTCAATTTCTTTTTGACCAAAAATTTTCGATTTTTTTGGTTTGTAACCTTCTCCCGTACGCTTTAAGAAAGCCACAAGCTTGTAATATTTTCCAAAATTTTGATAATTTTTTACATTTAATGTTATTTTCAGCATTGAATAATCTGACCAAAGACTTGATGATTTCAACGTTTTGGACTTTTCTTCGAAATATGTTAATAACACATTTTCGTTGTATATTCCAACGACTTCTTTAGTCTTACACCAATCCATAAAACGCTGGTACGGTATTTCATATTGATTTTTTGTTTTTTTTTGGGAGTAAACCAAGACTGGCTCTATTAGCTGCTTGTTGAATTTCGAAAGGGAAAACATTTTCTTTACTTTCTTCTAACATTGCAGAAGAATTCATATAGATCGCAACTTTTCATTGTCACCAATTTTCACAATAAAATTAGATTAGTTGGCTTGATTTTATCATTATCTTTGTCTCATAAACAATCAAATTGATACCTTCAGTTTGAAGTATCTTACAATCTTTTTACCTTAGAATTTTTGACAAATGTATATTATATATTTCACAAATTTAATTTTTTCGTAAATGTTCTTCAAGAATTTTAGATGATTTTACTGGACATAGATGGTGGTTGTAGATAAAATATTGTATGATACACGTGTTAAAAGTGATTTTATTTTGCTCGTGGGGTTGCTTCACTCGCCTCCGGCTCGTTTCGCAAACTACCCACTCGCAAAATAAAATGCCATTTATAATACTTGCATCATAAATAACTATAGTAGTAGTATTTGAATTACACTGTTCTATTATTAATTGTGGATTATTTTCTAAAAGATGAAGTTGCTTAGAAAGTGCTATAAATGTTGATTGCTTGATGTTAATTTTTGAAGAGATCGAACTTTTGCGTACAATCTTTTTGCATCTGAAGTTAGATGCTTTTCCTTTTTTGTTGCTACAAGAAAATACATGTATTTAAGGAACGTTTGATTTAAGAACATGAAATGTGACCTGGATACGCGCCTGATATACCTTATTGTTTTAAATAATGATATTATTGAAAGAAAGAAATGCATCCTACCTTCTGGTGCTTTGTCCAATAAAGTCTTCTCTGTAGTGAGAATTTGCGGATCAGCTGAAAAAATAATAGAAATAAAATACATTTCACTTATAACAATCTAATAACATTTCACTATAACCTGTATATAGATACCTATTTCTATGGTGGATGAAGATGGATTAGTTCTGCAAAAACTCAATTTAGATTAATATTGTTGATGAAATTAATGAAATTATCATACCAGCAAATCGGTTCCGCACTCTTGTATATGTTTTTATTGGCGTGTTTAAGTTGAGTTTTGGATTAGTTTCTAGTATTCTTTTCGATTGTTGTCCTGTAGGAATATTGTTCTTATATTATATGGTGGAAAACTGAACCATTTTTTTTCTATGTCGATGTCGATACCAGATATAATTGGTGTACAAGGAATATCAATTACACAAATATTGAATTAAATGAAACTCCACTCCTTGTATTTTATTTTTATTTAAACGCAACTAGTTTTGGCCTATTTTGGCCATCATCAGGCGTATCCTGGAAAGATTATGAGTGTAAAAATTACATGTTTTCGATTAAAAACTTTCAACCAATACAAAACAATACAAATCATTCAAGCTTACGTCGAAACGTATATCAAAACACGATTAAGTTGATATCAAAAATAGCAAACAGAAAATTGTCCCTTATAAACTAAATCAAATGAAAATCTATTAGTAAACACTATACATGCACAATATAACAGAAAATATAAATTCAACAAAACGAATTCCGATTTTTTAATAAAATTGTAAATAAATGTCGTCAAAACACTTTCGAGATTTTTTAAGACATTTCAAACGTTCTAGAAGACAACTCAGAAAATATGCGCATTATTCTCTTTTGCGCCTTACTCAATCCGAAATGTCATGAAATAAATAAAGATTTGTCCACACTAGCATTATACGTCGCGCAAATATTGGAAAATAGGTGTAAAACCCAAATCCTCGTGATCATTCAATGTTACATATCCTTCCTTGATATGTTTACAGATTTCAAAAGTTTCATATAAATCCATTTTTATACCCTTATTGACATAATGCAGTATTTTTATATTGTTGTTATCTTCACTTTTGTGATTATGTTCCAGAAGATGTTGTCTGAAGACTGAGCTATTTCTCTTTCGATGTTCGTTAATTCTGCTAAGTAGGCTTCTTGCAGTCTGTTCAATATATAATGAGTCGCAATACTCCACTTTTAGACATTTTGTCACGATGTTCAATTCTATTAAAACCTAATATGATCCCATACAACCCCAACCCTGATGAAAATGCTGCCTTTATACCATATTTCGTTAGAAATTAGTTAATATTAGGTATCAGATGGTTAAATGTAATTTTTCCATCTTTGAATTCCATCATATTTTGTGAAGGATTGGTATATAAAGGGTTATGTTTGATTTTGGTTCTATGGAATATTTTGATAATTGGTTTAAATGGAAATTTAATGTTAATTGCTAACTGTAGGATAGTATTGTATTCTTCATCAAAATGTTTCTCATTCATTGGAATACTGTATAGTCGATGGAAAAAATAATAGAATGCAGCAAATTTTTGAGATGGATGGTGGGAGGTTCAGTGTGTCACATGTAGTAGGTTTTCTAAATATTTTGAAATCAATCTTCATATTAATATTTTTCATCAATGTCAAATCCAGAAAATTAATTGAATTATTGTCTTCCATTTCCAGAGTATATTTTATTTTACTGTGGATGTTGTTCAAATGAATATGAAATTGCATTAATTCACATACATCACCATGCCAAACAATAAAGATGTCATCAACATATCTAACCCATAGTTTTATTTTATTGTACCAAGGATTAACGTTGTTGAGAATATGTTGATTTTCCAGATAGTCTATGAAGAACTCCGCAATATAGCCTGATGCTGGTGCTCCCATAGGGAGGCCATCTGAAATTTTATAAAATTTACCATTGAATTTGCAGTAATTATTATTTACTGTGGTTTGGATAATGCTGATCAATTGTGAAATTTCGTCATCAGAAATTGCATTCTTAGTCTTCAAAAATTCTTCAAACGATAAAGTAAATTCATTTATGGTATGTTGGTATACAAGTCTTTAATATCGAATGAGGCCATGATGTAATTGTAACAATCTTTAGATTTGTTGAATTCTTTGATCTTTTCACAGAAATCTTTGGAATTTTTAACTGTATATTTCGGAACAAAATTAATTTCTTTCATTATATTTAGGAATTTTCTAGATAAATTATATGTTGGCGAATTAATAAAGGATATGACAGGTCTAATCGGATAATTTTGTTTGTGTAGTTTTATCATAGAATATAGGACCGGTGTATTGGGATTCATAGGGATGACTCTTTTGTACGACAAACCAAATTTCTCTACAACGTTTTTTGTTTCTTTTATACACTTTTTTGTAGAGTTTAACATGAAGTTAACTGGATTTACTAATTTCTTTGAAGGCGTTATTGTTAATAAATTGTAATGTCTTGCTAATATATTCTTCCTTTGTGATTATGAAAGTTCCTGCATTTTTATCGGCCTTAACATAAACTGTCTATTCTACCCATCTGGGTCAATTTGTACCTCGGTATTCCGTGATGACAATAACTTCTGCATAATTCTTAGACCAAAGTCTGAGGAGGTCTAAAAAAAGACGATTTAAGATGTAGGCAAATTGGGTTAAATAATCCTATTTTCATCCCAGGAGTCTGTAGTTAAGCCACGTCCCAACCTTTTAAAGACAACCTGTATCAATCATATATACTGAGAGAACGGTATTCCAAAGTAAACAGAGTGTATCCCCGTGAAAACTGTACTTATGTGCTGGCGAATCGTGATCTAAATCTTCCAGGTTTTTTTGTACGTCTTGTAAAGTTTTTCTAGAGGTTGCGAAATAAAAATGAGGGATGCTTGTTGTCCAATTGTCATTTAAAAATTTGGGCAGATTTAAGAGTTGTGAAGCCTGTTGTAATTGTAGTATAAACACAAAAGATTTCATTAAGCTTCTGGGATCACATGAGTTATTTGTGGTTATTTGTAGGGATTTCGACGACCGTATTATGAATTAGAGGAATCTCTCTCTCTCTCTGCGTGTCGACAATCTGTTGTTCTTCAACATGAGATTGTGGCGTCTCCAAGATTGTACTTTCGAGTCGCAGACTCCGCGTCGGTTGAAGATTTCTCGAATGGACTTTTTGTATTATTATAAATATTTGAGCTTCGATGGGGTGGTTGGAATTGGCTAAATGTCTTTTCTTCCTAGGCTTTTGTTGACTTTACCCGTATTACTATTTTGGCTAATACCCATGTGGAAATTTTGGACTGGTCGGCGGACAATCTGATTCAATATCAGATACCGTATTAATAACCGACGGAAATAAAAACCATTAAATTAATAGTTGTAAATTTGACTCAAGTTACAAAATAGTTTTTATTTCCGAAAAAAATATGTTTATACGTCTGAAAATTTTGATTTTATGGAGTTATTGAGTCTATTATTGAAAATATCTCCATAAATTTGCACTTTATGAAAAAATCAAAAGGGACCTTTTTTGTAGAGAATTTTATTTCCTACGAAATTGCTTTCAATATTTTTTTCTCAAATCCGTCTACTTTAAGAGATATTTTGAAAAAACTGTGATTTTATGAAAAAATAATATTCAAAGGGTTTGCGGCACGTGTTCTTGTTGTCCAAAAAAAAAGAAAAAAATTCCCCCGTATTTTTTCATCAAAAAGAACGTTTTTTAGGGCGTCTGAAAAAAATTAATTTTTAACGACAACCCTAATATATATATATATTGAATAAGGGAAATGAAAAAATAGCAATTTTACATAACTACAATGTGAGCTTTCTAGATTTTAAAGCATGAAAGGTCTTTATAATATTGTTGCAATCAATGGATTCTAGCACTTTATGTAAAATACAAATTATCGATAAGTTTGACAATCTTCCTTGTCCAATACATGACCGCAAATAGTTTTTAATTATTTTAAGTTTGCTGAAACATCGCTCACAGCTAGCCACAGTAACTGGTATTGTTAAATAAATTATTAAAGCTATTTCCAAATTTGGGTAAGTTGAATGCAAAGAATACTCATGAATTTTTTGTAGTATGGGTAACGGTGACATTGATGGCAAATCAGTAAATATTGAATTCGCCTGAAACTTGAAACTTTCAATTTCATTAACAAACTTAATTGGATTCAAATCACTGGAATATTTAAGAGCCAAATCTGCAGCACATTTTTTTAGTACTTCAGCTTCTAAATTTGATATTTCTCTTCCATTTAAAGGCCGTTTGACACGATCCAAGATTTGTGACAAGATTTTTTATCAAAAATGTTACAATTTTTATACTCAAATGACCTTCAATTTATTGAGTCCAGAAATTGAATCTTGGATGCAACGATATCAGTTTTTTTAGAAGATTATATACAAAATTGACACATGCGCGTGCGCTCAGTTGTCACAGTCGTCATAATCGTGACTTTTGAAACAGAGAAAACTAGAGAGATTTATGTATCTTATTCTCTCTGCTTTTGAAATTCCTAACCTCAAATAGTTTCACGTAGTGCGACTGAAGTGTCGAAAATTGGGTGAAGAAAAATGGATAATAGAACCATGTATCTACATCTTCAGCCGTATTTAGTGTAATATGTATTGCACATGCCATAAAGAGTTCACAACATAAGAGAAAGCGAAAAGTATGGACCAAAAGATGGTTACAACGAAGAATGTACGACAATACTCTACTTAATATGTTGAATGAAGAGCTAAAAGTAGAAGATCCATACGCTTATTGCAATTTTTTAAGAATGTCTAATGATCAGTTTGAGAATTTGTTGAAGCTAATTTTTCCTTTAATTAGCAAAAAGAGTACTGTTATGCGCAAAAGCGTTTCTGCTCGAAACAGGTATGGTATCATGTATCACAGAATTTCGATATTGCTTGCAGGGTTCATAACGTTGTCTTGTAGATTGGAAATTACGTTACGTTTTCTCGCTACAGGAGAAACATTTCGTTCACTTATGTTTTATACACGCGTACATGAATCTACAATATCTCGCTTTATGACAGATGTGTGTAAAGCCATTAGAAATGTACTGAGACACAAGTATTTAAAGGTAGCTATGACTATTTATATATGTCTGAAAGAACTATTAATAAAGCTGCTCACAGACACCAAATAATATTGATGAATGGATGGCAGTTATAAATGGTTTCGATGCTTTGTGGCATTTTCCACATTGTCTCGGTGCCTTGGATGGACGACATATAGAATTTCGCGCTCCAATTTCAGCAGGGTCCCACTATTACAATTATAAAGGGACCAACAGCATAGTATTACTTGGCTTGGTGGATGCACAGTATAAGTTCTTATATGTAAACATAGGAGTGAATGGTCGTATTAGCAACGGGAGTGTATACAATCATAGTGGTTTATCCAGAGCGCTAGACAACAAAGCTTCAAACATTCCTCCGCCACAATCACTGCCTGGTCAAGATGACGAAACACCTTATGTTATTGTCACAGACTCAGCATTTCCTTTATCGGAAAATTTAATGAAACCATATCCCGAACGTCAACTATCTCATGATCAGAAAATTTATAATTATAGATTATCTCGTGCGCGACGAGTTGTTGAAAACGCATTTGGTATCCTAGCCAACCGTTTTCGAGTGCTTTTGAATCCCATATCATTAAATGTAGAGAAAACAGAACTGATTACATTAATATGTGTGCTCTTACTTAACTACCTTGCAGAGGAAAATGGAAGAGCCTATACTGATCTGGAAGGGGATATGCAACAATTAAGGCAAATCACTAGGCAAACTGGTAATAGATCTAGTGAACAAGCAAGGGACGTACGCAATAATTTCAAAAACTTTTTTATCTCGCCTCTTGGAACAGTTCCTTGGCAAGACAGATCTGTAGAAAATTGTAATTACTAACATTTTGTAAATTAAGTGTACCAACACGTTGTATTTAAAAAAAATAAACATTTGTTGTGAAATTTAAATGAACAAAAACAATAATGACAACATGATCCTAAATTTTTTTACGGCACCAAATAACACTTTCTTTATTTGTTCCTCCACCTCTACCCGTAACGACGGGTTTGTAATTTGCTGTAATTTAGAAATCACAAAGTGACCAAAAGCAGTGTCGTGGTTTATCTCCTGACATCCATGGGCGGCAGAAGTGGATGCAATGGTTGAACTAATTTCTAACAAAGTATTTGACGCTTGTTGCAGCACAGAGGTTTAGGAAGACCCATAAACGGACGACGACGATCCACTTGAAAATTGTGTTGTATTGCTATCCAACAATGATATTAAATCGTCCTGGTTTTCATCTATTTGATTATTGTCGTCAATCTGAAATTCAACATTAGTTACCACTATTAAACTGTGTTGCCATCTTTGGTTATAATATGAGAATTAAGTAATACTGCTATGTTCTAATCCAAAGGATTTTATTAGTTATCTTATCGGGCGACCGGTTTCGACTTTACGTCATCTTCAGGTCCTATTGTCAATATTTTCCTACAGTTGTTACATGTGTGTCCCTCGTCATAATTTGTTATTGACCAATTACTATTTAAGTTAATTGTTAAAACTAATATATATACACAATTCTTATAGTTATTCTCTTATCGACCACGTGGTTTTGAATTAGTCTAAAATCTATTATCTATTTACATTGAAATTTATTTAAATTGTTGTGATTTATTATAATTTTATATTAGATTTTGGAGCACTACGGAAAAGTGTGTGTCCCGTTGATAAGTTTTGACATTAATGATCATTACGTCCTCTTTTGTCTTCAAAAGTTGTACTTAGTCCTGTCTGAGAACAAGTCATTTTAGACTGGTGAAATACATTTTCAATAAACGAAATATTTGTTCGCAGATCACTTATTTGGGCAATAACTCCTTTCATGATTTTGGAAGACAAGTCAATTGTCATATTCACAGCTTGTAAATTACGATTCGCCTTATCAATAGCATTTAAAATATTGTTCCAAAAATTCAATAAACAAACAAATTTGAAATCTATTAGTTTTATTAAATTTTTACCCCAGAAATTGTGTCACTGTTTAAAGAATTATCAAGGGAAAATTCTTTTAACGTTTTATGCACTTCTGTAATTTGTCTATTTAGGGAATTTACCGCTTGAGCTTTGGAAGACCATCTTGTATCAGAAGAGGATTTTAACGTTATTTTCAAAACTGATTTCAATTTTTCCCAACGTGAAGTTGAGTTTGAGAAATAATTAAGTATTTATTGCACAATGCCAAAAAATGTGATCATGGGGGGAGAAGTCTCTGCTGCATATACTCCTAAAAGGCTCAAACTGTAAGTGGAACAAGGAACATATATTGCAAATTCGCATTTTTAGAGATATAAAATTGGGCACCGTTGTATTTGCCTGATATGTTTGCGGCATTATCGTATCCCTGTCCCCTGCAATTCCTAATTTCAATTCCATCTTTTACTAGTTTTTGTAAAATTTCTGCAGCAAGACCTACTCCAGTTTTATTATGGATTTCAATAAAATCTATAAAACTCTCTTCAATTGTCCATGTATTATTTTCGAATTTGAGATACCTGATTAATTGGCATAATTGTTCTTTGTGAGCAACGTCAGGTGTAAAGTTCAAAATCAATGATAAATATTTACTTGATTTGATATTGTTAATATTTTTTTGTCGCACTCTGTCTCCAATTACATTATAAATTCATTCTGAACTTTGTGGGAGAAGTATCAAATGGATGCCTTTTTTTCTTTTACATCCGATATATGCTGTGCTAAGGGAGGATTGTGGCGACAGTTTATATTTCTTATGAAATACACAAAAAAACAAAAACAAAAAAGTTAAATACTAAAATGGCTTTTATTGAATTCATATTAAATGCAAAACAATTTCTCATCCTTTTAGAAGGAGTCGTAGTTTTGACTTTTTTTACAATGTTTGTGTCTTGTACAATCTGCACATCTTCCATATTGGGATAGAAAAATACGCTAGTAATCCCTCTTCTTCTCAAAAACTTTGTTAAGTTTATCTTCACCACTTTTTTCTAAAATTTGCCCTACATAATAAATATCTGTTTTCTTTTCTATCTGAAATTTGACGACAACAAAATCACTATTTCCAAAATCTTTGTCTAGCTCGGCTTCTTCTTCAGAATCGGATGGGAACAAATTTCTTCTTTCTTTATCGAGCTTATTATGTTCACAAGCCTTTTTTTTCTTGTAATCTAAGTTTTTCTTTTCTTGCTTCGGCAGTACGCTGAGTTTTGCATTTTTCTGCCGTGTCAGTCAGAATTCTTGTACGTCCGGGCTTACGTCCTACGTTTTTCTTTTTTCTCGGAGCAGCTATGGGAAATGGTCTCACTATTTCCGGTGAAATAATTGTGGATGACGAACAATTTATTTCTTCTCTTGCTTCAGTAGTAGCTCCACAAAAGCTGGTAGTTGCTGTTAAATTATTAGGTTCGCTCTGTTCTTGCACCACTTCTTCGGGAAACTCATATTCGATTTGAACTACCTCATCGTTGTTTGTCTGTTGTTCCAAATTGTTTCGTTCATCGACAGGATCTGGTCTATCTGTAACGGCAGAACTTAAAAAGTCTGCATCACTGAAAATTTCTCGGTTGGAAGGGTAAATCCCCGTTGCTTTGAATCCGCTTACGATATTGTTTTTGGTAAAAGAAGGAGAAAAAGTGTTTCTTGTAAATTCAGCCAATTCATAAATGGTTATAGTTTTCCCTGGATTGTTGACTAGCCACTTTTCATGTTCATACGACAGGAACGTTTTGACAGTAGAATAGACACCTACATCTTGATGTAGGTGACTACTTGCGGCTGTAGCCGATGACTACAATGAGGTGGCAGTGTCAAAATATGAATACCATGCTCTTTTGCAAAATTAATGACATCCATACGATACATGCGACTCATGATTATCGTAAATTGAAAGAACCGGATTATTTTTAGACGGCTTTGCAAATTTACTAAAATGTTCCATAAAGTGTATAAAAATTGGTCCTGTCATCCAACCAGATGGATTTGCGCTCCCTGTGGAATCAGCAGGACCGTCTTTCAACATGTAATCTTTGAACTTGACACGCGGGAATACGAAAAATGGTGGAACAGTATTGCCTATTGCGTTTATTGTACAGCACACTGTAACTGTCTGTCCTTTTTCGGCAGACGTAATTTTTCCCACTTGTTTTTTTCCACGTTGTGTTATAATCTTGCCTAGTTCTTGAACGGCCTGTAGATCCGTTTCGTCTACATTGTATATATCAGATGCCTTGAAATGAAAGCTTTCATTTCATCAACTGTAAACATCAACTGTAATTTATCAAAAAATTCGCCAACATTTTTCTTGTTGAAACTGGTCGCACGGGACATGCTTGTTGGTTCTTATTGATAAATTTCTATTCAGATTCAAAAACCCTTTTAGCCAGTCTTTTGTAGCGCATTTATTCATATGCCATATTGCAGACGCTTCTTTATTATTTGCGATAGCATACTGATATGCCAGTTCTTGAGTTTGCTTCCTATTTAAAACCATAGTGCATGTTTGCCGCGGTAATAAGGTAATCTGCTAAGAAACGTTCTTCCTCAGTGGTGAATATTTGTCTTGAAACATATTTTGACAAAAAGTATTGATTATCCGGAATTTTTGTCTTTTGAACATAGTGCGCTAATGTCGAATTTGGAATACTAAAATCGTGCGCAGCATGCCGAATAGACTTTGAATTTTCAACAACTTCCAAATGGGCCCGTTTTATTATATCCAATGGAATATTTGCCCTTGTACGATTTGACTGATAAGATTTCTTTTTATAAATTATAGGCATTGTAATAAGCTTACCAAAGAAAAAAAACATGTCACCAGCATCTATGAATACGGTCAAGAGTTAGGAGGGTATGTTTGGGGCATGTCCCACACATACCTCATTTTATTGTCTCAAACATCCCACCTACTCATAACGGTATCTTTTGGGTTATATTTAAAGATAGGTTATGTTTAGCTATATTTTAACTATGTGATTTGAAAATCCAAGTAATGATTAAATCTACGAGCCAGACAAGATTTCGATATTAAATAGACTAATGAAGCAAAATACTTACAGCTAATGAAAAACAAATTTACATTCCGGAACAAACACGTTGATGCTTCTGTACTCTATGGTTTTTGCGCGGTAGTTTAGTAATTTTAACTATAAACTATTGGTACTCTAGCAAGCTTATTCGCAAAACAACAAGGCGCCAGTTTTAAAAACATTGAAGTAACTGACAATGGCGCATACATCCCTTCCGTCCCAACATACCACTTTTCCCCTAAATTCAAAATAAACAAAATAAAGTAAACATAAAACAAAACAAAATCTCCTAAATATCTTTCTCATTTAAGTACTTATTGATTACCTACTAATCACATGATTTATATCATCACTGTTATGGGTCTCCAGTTACCCGGGTCTTCTCTGTTGCCGTCTTTGTATATTAGTGTTGTTCTGGCCTCGTTCCAAGATGGAATGGACAGTCTCTTATATAATACGATTGTATATATTATCGCTATCTCTGTGTCGTTAACCGTCTTTACAGCCGCATGCGACACGCCGTCAGGCCCCGCCGCTGAAGCTCCCCATTTGACCTTGGCATTTCTGACATCCTCAGGAAGCACCGGCCGAAAAACCTCATTAGTCCCCTGAATTGTCAGCACCGGCATCATCGTAGATCCCGTCGTAAAGCCTCTCCACACTCTCTATGCTAAGGAAACTATCCTCAACTATCAACTGTCTGTCACTTATTATATTGTCAGCCAGTCCTGATCTATTCTTTTAATATAGGTTCTGCGCTTTCTTATATATTTCTGCTCGAGGACCGCTTCCAACATTATTAGGCCCGTAGGCCAGCTGTTTGTTTCCATTTCTTTTTTTCCTCCGTCTTCTTTGCTATGTAGTGCCGAGATTCTCAGCCATCCACTTTTCTATATTAACAATTGTCATAGTGTCTGGTTGGTCGGCAATACCATCTATAATTTCAATTAGGACCTTATCATTCAGCACTTCGCTCCGGAAATTTCTTAAAAACTATATAAATATGTCTACATCATTACCCAGGTCTTTGTTTACATTTGGTAGACTTATACTTCTTCTTTTCAATGTTCTTGAGTGGATTACGGTTGCTAGACTATTTGTTGGCTCTACGTCATTTGTCTGTGGAGATGAATTCACACCGTTCACCAGAGGCGACCGGTCATTCTGACTTTGTGTTTGGTTCTTATTTCCTTTCGCGGTTTTACTTTGACATATGTTTTCATTTTCATTCGCGGTTTTACTTCGATTTGTGTTCTTATTCTCTTTCATACTTTTACTTTGAGTTGAGCTCTGATTTTCTTTCGCAGTCTTACTGTTTTTATTTCTCTGTCTCTCTTGCTCAGTGGGCGTCACGCCCCCAGCCGGAGAATCCCGCACAGGCAGCCTTGAAGTCGAGCTTTTCCTATTAATTACATTTATGTTATAATCTGGGCCGTTAACTGTAGAATTTGTGCTAGATGCTTTCTTTGCTCTATCCAAATATTCTTTATAGATGGGTCTGCTTCTTCTGTATTTGATTTGTTGGTGTGTCAGCCCAGTTTTTTCTATCATTTCTTTGTAAAAGACCCCGTCTCTCGCTCTCATTTATCAATGAGACATTACAAGCTAATCTGTTGGAAATGATTCTTTATGCTGAAGAGAACGGCGGATACAGATACATATTACAACTACTACGTTCAAAATCGTCAAATGATGTTACTGCAGCAATGAAATCAATTTTGGTGAAGCTTCAACCCTTACCAAAACACATACAAACAGATCAGGGAAAACAATTCTATTACTTAAAGTTTAAGAAATTGATGGACAAATATGGGATCAATCACTACAGTGTTTACTCAACAAAAAAATATTCGATTGTAGAGAGAGTAAACCGCACGTTAAAGGCACTCATGTGGAAGCAATTCAATTTATAGGGAAACTATAAGTGGTTGAATATAATAGATAACATAGTCAATAAATATAACAATAGCTACCACAGAACAATTAAAAGGAAACCGTTACAAGTTGAGAAATCGAACGAACAATCAATTTTGAAGTCTGCTTACACATCTATCAAAATCCAAAGTTCAATGTTGGGGATAAAGTTAGAATCAGCAAATATCGGGGATTGTTTGACAAAGGTTACTCTCCCAACTGGTCCAATGAAATCTTCACTGTTAGAAGAGTGCAACTTACTAATCCTACTATATATTTGCTGAAAGTTGTGGTTGAACAGGATGTAATTGGAGCATTTTACGATTTAGAACTTCAAAAAGTCAAGTATCTAATTGTATATCCAGTAGAGAAAGTTCTCAAGAGGAAAAGGAAATAAACAGTTAGTTAAATGGCTTGGATTTAATAAGAATCTTAACAGCTGGATTAGCAAAAGCATCCTAACATAATAAAATGTAAACAAAACACACTATATGAGAAAGGTTTTTATTTAATTTTCTACCAATACTTTATTTAATTTCGTATACATATCGACTTAACATTAGACACAATTTGCCGAGAAGACTCGTTACAAAGAGAAGCTGCGATAAAACCATTCTGCGGAATGACAGATCGCAAATGTCACTGAAATATATAGTAAATAAGGAAATATACTGCAGACATGCGCACAGGAACTAGCATTCAACAAATTTAATATTTGTCGTTTCTCCAGCAGGTCCTTCACTAACCATGTAGATCAAACTCCCTTCAAAAATGTCTTCATTTATATCATCTATTTTACTTTTTGTAAACATTTGTGCAAAGCGGTGTGGCAACACAACTTTGAAGTCTTTGCACTCCACTACCACTGCATCACCATTCTTAGTGTTGATCCTACAAAAGGATCGGATTTCAAATTTTTCACCAATTTCCAACGACTTGACGTCAACAAATGGTTTCATGTGTAGCGAGGAGTTGACACAACTTAAAAAGGATGTAGTCATTTCAACAAACGTTGCTCACTGCCAAATGCCGAAACAGAATTGCCACTCTTTAACTGTGTGATAGGGATTGTATACACATCAGGTACGATGGAAGAAGTGGCTTGGTATATGCTTTGACTTATGTAACTCTCTGACAAACTTCATAAAGCTACAAGCGACGCATTTTGTATTCGGTTGATCTGTTTCACCACCACACTTAATGCACTTATATTGTACGGGAACGACCATCTTAACAACACTGAAATGTCTAAGTGTCTACGCTTATATATAACCGTCAAGGTCACAAGGTCACAAACATCTGCATTTAAGTAATTTCACCAACTACCTGTTTTTTCAATTCAGATGAGATGTGTTCAACAATTCTAGTTGTTGAATATCTTGAATGAAGGCATTTTCCTAAGTCTACACCCTTTTTGAGTTGTAGTTCTACTTCGTCCTCCATGTCTGACATTGGCCTATTGCGTTTAGCCAAGCTATATACAATATTAAAAATATTAATAGTTACTGCAATAGACTTTTCATTGAGTTTATTTATACACGCCGGTAAAGATTCTTTCTTCGATTGTTGGATAACTGATTCCATTCTTAAATGACACTGTGAGAGAGAAAGCTCTTTTACCTTTTTTGTTATAGAAGCTTGTTGGATTGGCTTTATTGTCCCACATGGAGCTACTTTACAATTTACCCATTCCGGAGCCATGTGGATATATTTGCCTTTCTCTACATCCAGTGCGCCTTGACCACAAATTTAGTAAGGACTAAAAAAATAGAAATATTTATAATTACACATTACTAATAAACAACTTTGGCCGTTATGAGAGACACATGAGCTCGCGTGTCAGCACAGACACTTGTGTCATAGGTTCGCCATCACTGGTTTATTATACGATACATATACCTACTATTACATTTAGTTGCTGTAACATAACGTTAGTTTCGTATATCCCTACTGAAATACAGTTTGATGATTTCAAAGTATGCTATATAAACTATAAGCTATTCCTGTATGTCAATATAAGCGCTATAAATAGCATCATCACTAGCTACATGCTACATGGATACATCCGAAGAAATCAAGCCCAGATTATCTCAAATCTTATAACTGCAATCTACCATGTAGGAGCACTTAAAAATTGTCTGCAATACTGACCATCATTGAATGTAATATTCATACTTAACAAGCCAATTAAGCAATGTAGTTTACAATTGGCATTAGCTTCTGCATATTTCTCAGACCAAAGTCTTAATAAGAAGTAAAGTTCGGATCGGCCGGGCCATGAGTCATCGATCCGAACACGTGATAATCGGAAGGAGGAATATCTGATGAATACCACGGATAAGGCTGGAAATCTAGGACGTTCTATTGATGCGATTCCAAAGTATCCTTGACTATGTTGCAGCATGTAGACGAGTGTTGGCATGTTGAAAGGTCACGTTGTTTTTTTATACCATGGGCGTTTGAGCTTCAATGCTCGGCCCCATTTCATTAATTGTTGCTGTTGACTTTTCCCAGTGATGGTTTTGTTAGGTTTTAGTAACTCGTGGTATCTAGATTGCTCCGATCTGATGCCAGCAGTTCTGTTGTTGTTCAAGTCTACGCAAGGCCGATCTTATCCTGCGGTTTGTTATGCTTTGGATTGTTATAGTGTATGTGCTTTCCGATCGCAAAAACTCTTCCTGTTTTGCCTTTGGAGCAGCGGTTAGTATGAGAAAATAAACTGCGTTCGACACTATTTGGCTTTAGTTAGTGCATAGTAGATTTGATTCTCTTGTTTTTGCACCACATCTTGTTCAGTCACTACCCTAAATAATACCATGAACTCAACGTCTTCGAATTTGACTGGCCTCCATTCGCGTTCTTTGTTGCTGTTGTGAACATTGATAGTTTTAAAACGCCAGAACTAGTTCTCACTTGAAACCAACCAGTAAATGAATTTTAAAATATTTCAAGAAACTATTTATATTTTTCGAAAATCCTAATTCACAATTAAATTAAACTTACGATCTCTAGATATAAGTCGTATTCTTTTCGCAAAGTCCGTCATTTGATGAAATTCCGAGGCACTTTGTGAAGCGTCGACGTTTAGTGAAAATATTTAAATTGCATAATCCGCCTAGGTGGTTCATGAAATGACCACTTGGTGCCGGCATCTCGTGTTTAAAGCCGAAATACATAATCGGTGACTTTTGAAACCTTTCCTTTTGGATGGAGTCACGTAGTAAGGTACTTAATTAGAATGGAAAGAAGGGTGATCCTAAGTATCAAGTGGAAAATTTTCAATTATGAAAAAGCAACCATTGATAATCAGCAGTCACTCACTTGTTGTTAATAATTTCCAAACTTTTGAATAAATTGTTGATACTATTTATTTGCGGGCACAAAGTTGTAAAATTCTTGCATGATTTGTTTTTTGGTTTTAAAAAAATTAACACAGGTAAGGAATAACATTAAATGAGCTGTAAAATATATATCGAAAAAAAATGTAATTTATTGTTTAAAAATTGTTCGAAAAAATACACTTTGTGACATATTTCTCAAGTATGACAGTTGTAAAAATCCCCAATTCATTTTTTCACTCGCATGGACTCCTTGTAAGTCGTCGACCCTTGGGGGTCGATATAGACTACTTTGAGAATCACTGATCTAGACCATCAGTGCGTACTTCTTCCGTCCGAAAGTTTTCTAAACATTTACTTCGACGACCTTTTATTACTGGCTTATCAGCTTTTCACAGGCATTCAACTATAGCCAATTTGAAATCAGCTAGAGCCAAATTTTCTTCAGAATTCCTTTGCCATAGTATATAGTATAACACGCAGTAAATCTATGATGTGGAAAAATATTCGCATATACCTTTTTCTAGACTTTATTTTTATTCTATGATATCCTATCATGGCATCTTCTCCCATGTACCTGTTGTAAATAGTTACTGCCTTTGGACATGTTATTGTTATTCGAGATTTATCTTTTCTGCAGTAACGTTCATTCGTTGGAATACTACCAGCACATGTTAACATGATATTGACAACTTTATTATCATACGATGATATGACAGAGACAGATATTACATTGCAATTGGGTACTCTGTTTATTGTAACTGTTCCAAAAAGAAGTATTTCTTGCTTAGCAATATGAATTTGTAATGTCAAACTTGTGAAGCAATTATGAACGAAAATTTTATGATTCAGTAATTTAGATACAGTTTCGGCCAATCTGCAAACGACATTTAACTTACTTCCCAAATTGGGCACATTATCTGGTACTGTATTACTTTGAGCTTCAGCAAAAATTTCATAATCATATGAGAAACCACCCACACCGCTGAGTACAAAGGCTTTATATCCCCATCTATGTGGTTTTTTTAGGATTGTATAGCTTTAGGGTTGAACGACATTTTGTTGCTATGATTTGTTCATCCACTGCTAAATATTCTTCTCTAGGAACTGCTAGTAGTATTTCACGAACACATTTTTCGATTTATTTAGTCCTTCAAAAGTTACTTACGGTTAAATTTTTACATTATTTTTTACATTTTTCCAGTTCTTTTGACAGAATCATTAACTTTATGGGAAAATTTTATAAAACATTTTTTGTAGAGCATTTTATTCTCTATAACTTGTCTCTATAAAAGTTTTTGATATTTTTTACAGGTGGTAAGTTATTTGCGATGAACTAATTTCTTTTTGATTACAGTAATATTTTTGCATTGACAACTATTCAATACTATGAGCGAAATAACTTACGACCTACAAAGAATATCAAAAACTTTTATCAGGATGATTTTTTTCTAGACCGCATCCCACATTTGGTTTTGTATTCCCCTAAGCGATTCTATGGGATGTTCATCGGGGAATATACCTCGGTAGTATGTCTTTTTAACGATTACAGGATCCACTGATAACAAAATTTTATTCACAATTACTTATTTTCAAATGAAAAATATTCAAAAACTTACGTGGAGTTAATCGCTGAAACAAATTAATAGAATCAAATTATTTTAAAGTCGAAGTATTATCTAAGTCGAAATGTGTGAATCGTCCATCGTCATTTTCGACCAGATTTTGGAAGAACATATTTCCTCCTTCCACCAATAAGTAGATGAATTACAAAAATTAAAAGAAATATATTAATTATTTTTGAAAAATGTCAGATTCTAATTAAAAATTGTATTGAATCAATCAAAAAACACTTATATTTCTTAGATGAATATCTTCAAAATACTCCATCAAAATTTCCATTTTCAACCCCTAATAGCTAACAGTAAACGGTTCCAAACAGAATATCAATTTACGAAGAAAATCAATAATTGATAAGCTTTCAGCACACACTTCCTGTCAATTTAAGGTTTACCCGTCGGATCTTCTTACCCTATCAGTAGCAAACACTTTACGGAATATCTCATTCTCTAAATCCCTGTATACACTGCACGATTATGTCTGTTGCATTCAATTTGCTCACTTAAATATAATATATAAAATAAAAATTTTATTCTCTACCACTTTAATTCAAGTGAAACAATTCGATCGATTTCTGTCTATAATTTTTTCGAGCAGACAGTGAGTGTTGACTGCTTGATCTCGGTGTATGATACTCCAACATGCTTAATGTAATCTAAGATTATGAGAGAAATTGTGAGGTTGTGAGAGATTCAGCAGTTTCCATTTTTTCTAAAAATATGATGAATAAGATGGAAGTGGTATGGTTTGTATTTCATCAATTCTTTCTTTATTTCTTTCTTTCTTTCCTTTATTAGTAATTTCGTATTTATTACTAGCAATTTTGTCCATTTGTTTTTCAGTTAATATGTTGTAGATTTCAGGTAAAAAATATTCATTTTTCTATCTAATTATACCATCACTTTTTCTCATACCGGTTATATTTTGGGGATTGTTTCCCATAGTTTCCATATTCAACCATAATGATGGTTTAGTTGCACTAAAATCATCTATCGCGTTTAGCCTTTACAATCGACGAACTATAACATCTCATGTTTCGAATGTTTTGATGTTTAGTCTAGTAGTCTGGCTTTATGAAAGGCCATCTCGGCTATCGCTCACGGAGTGTTTGTAGGGATATTTGCTATGGCATGATCTATTCATTCTCTCTCTCTCTCTCTCCGCCTCTGTGTCTCCGACTGATTGATTTCATTGATTTCACTATATATCTAACTTTGTATTATTTTCTAGGAATACGATCTTCTATCGTCTAACAAATATTTTGACAATAGAGGAAAAGTCAGGAACGTTCCAGCGGGATCCTTGAATTTCAGTAAAATTAGGATACAAAAAATCTTTAAAACCAAATGTCCCTTTTTCCGTTACCTTATTCATTTAATTGTAAGAACAGCTATTATAAAGTTCATATTCAATTGGCCAAGGGCCGTTTATGGACATTCAAAAAATCTTAAAGTATATACATTCAACAATCAAAATGTGACAACTGCTTTAGAGCTAATAAATTTAGATTGATTTTGTAAAAAAAGCAGGGTATTGATGGGTTAAAAAAATAAACAATAAATATACAATACTTTTGTGGAAAAAATACATCTTTGTATTTATTCTTTAGAAAGGAAGTAAGGATTTTAAATTCTATAACTGTTGTTGACCCTATCATAAAACCAAATTTTTAAGCCATTCCCGTTATTTATAAAGAAAAAATTGTGTTTATAATAATCAGAAAACATTTATTTTTTGTAAATAAATTTGTCCATTCGTTTATTCATTTTTTTTCTTGGACGAAAGGCTTATAAATTATCACTTAACCATTACTGATCTTGGAAAAAACTATTCCCATTTTGTAAAGGTCACTATACCAGAAAGGGGCGTAGTCTTTAAGGGCACAGGGCCAATACTATCGATTCAAACATTTTGTAACAAATAATATTGACTTCAAAAATTTGGTAACTTCCCACAAGATAGTTTATAAATTTAGCAGCAGTGCATCCAAAAAGACCAGTACCAGAATGTGCAATTGAACGTGTGAAATTAATACCGTTTATTGGATTGCCTTATTATGTAGTTTTCGAAATTTTATAATGAGTGCCAAAACGAAACGCTCTTTTGTATGGGGCTATTTTAAGAAACTATCATCAAATCTTGTGAAATCTGAATTGTGTAAACGTGATTTCAAATTTTTTAGGAATACCACCAATTTAAATGATCATCTAAAACCGAAACACGCAGTAGCAATTATTCCGCAATACCAAGGTAATATAGTCGAAGAAGCTTTGGCTGAAGTATTGACGAGCAGAACACAGGAAAATACTTCTACTTCAGCCGCACAAGTACCACCTGATACTGCATTGGAGTTCCCTAAACCAAAAAGACCGCGACAAATGAAATTGCAATTGACAATCACCAGGTCGGCATTATCAGAGGTCGAAAATGAAAAAATTAATAGGAACCTAGTAAAACTGATTGTAAAAGATTATCAACCTCTAACCATCGTGGAAAACTCTGGGTTTTTAGAATTTTGCAATAATCTGAACCCATTGCATAAACCTCCCAGCAGAAAACTTCTTTCTAGTAAATTATTACCGTGTGTTTATCATGAAATGAAAGAAGACTTGAGAAAAATGATAAATTGTACTGACTTTTTGGCGGTAACTACAGATATGTGGACAAGTGACAGTAATCAATCATTTTAAAACAATAACAGCTCATTTTATTTACGAGAATTAATTAGAAAATCGAGTTTTGGTAACACAAGAGGTACTAGAAACACGCACTGCTGAAGATCTAGCGAAAATTTTACAACATATCTTTGTAGAATGGAACATTTTAACCAAAATAATGACTATTAGTGATAATGGTGCAAATATAAAATGTGCTATTAAAGAAAAACTTAAAAAATGTCACCATCCATGTGTAGCTCACATGTTAAATTTTTGTGTCAATGATTCGAAAACAGTACTGTGAAATGAAAAATTTCTTTAAAAAGTTTCGGGCAATTGTATGCCATTTCAAACACAGTATTGCTGTATGTGAAATTATTAAAAGCTATTCAATAGCAAATGGCACTTCCCGAATTAAAACTCAAGCAAGATGTTGCAACCAGGTGGAATTCCAAATTACTATTGTTGGAGAGATTTGTTACAAATAAGCATCCATTGTGTGCCGTCATGTCACACGCACCCGACAATCAGAACAGACTGCTGCTCACTACTTAAGCCTGTTGAATGTTTAACAAAAGAATTGTCAGGTGATAAATACCCCACAATGTCCATTATAATCCCTTTAATCAGAGGAATTCAGCGTGCATTAAAAAATAAAAATCCGGCCACCATGCTTGGGAAATCATTACAACGTGTGCTATTAGATTCCATTAGTCGTCGTCTTGGAAATTTAGAAACCAATATGTTATGTGCCACGGCAACTTTCTTGGTTCTGAGATTTAAAACAACAGCGTTTGAATTTGCAGAAAATGCGCCAAAATTTGTTACCGACCAAGTTTAAGCTATCCACAACATCAAAAATACAATGAATCTAAGGGTACACGCACAACAAACGCTGACGCCGACTGTTGCAACTAAGATCATATCTCAAGGTTGGTCTGTTAAAGTCGAGCCGTCGCTGGTCAGGTTAGGGCGCACACAACAAAAGTGGGCAGAAGCTTATTCATACATGTTCTAACATAGGAAATTGCTGATGCATCTTTTTCTCGGACAACAGGTGCGGATTACCATTATAAATTTCTTACAGGTCACGTGTCTTACTAGTGATCGGTAGGTTCATAGTAGCCGATAGCGTCGCACATAATTCCACTATTGTCAGATTTAGTGAGAATTCATTAGACGTAATGATTTAAATTTCATGTAATGATTTAACAGAAAACTTTTTTCTAGAATGTTAAATGTTTTTGTATGAATTTCGGTTTTTGATGTTGTATAAAAATGACTATTTCTCTGTAATGTAATTCTAGTCCAACCTACTAAATTTTTGGGAATTTGCATATCTTGACCTGACAACACTGTCGAATTCAATTGTCTAGTAATTTCTCTACTGATAAAACTACTTCACGCAATTTGCATCCCCCGTTCCGTCGGAACGTTACACATAGTTTTTATTGCGTCTTGTCAATCTGCTGTAAATTTGAAAATGTGGTCGGATGATTTTCTTGTACTGGAGTCAATAACTTCCAAAATTAAATTAAAAACAAATCACATGCATCCCTTAAATGAAGAACGACATAAGTATGGCGACTTTCATCATTCATTAGAAAAATTAAAAAATGATGAGCAAAAATTTTTTGAATATTTGTGAATGTTTCAGCACATTGGCTTATATTTTATCGAAAGTGGAACATCGTTTAAAGAAGATTTGGCGTAATTTCCACAAGCAACCCATCTTACCGGAAGAAATAGCTTTGCGATAATTTCTTATAATTATTTGCGATCGATTTTTAGCCAAAATGAAATTTTTTGAGAAAGGAACAAAGAACAATAAATTTAAGATTTCTTATTTAGACTCACGGTAATTATCTAAATTTGCAATGCGCAGGATAAAAGAAAGCAGGTTCACGCAAAACATCTTCATTTTTTATTTAAATAAATCGATTAGTAATCTATAAAAATTCGTGTGGAGGACAAACATATTCTTCATTGGTTTGTAAAAAATTATATGAAGACGTTGCATTATTTAAAATTGGTGATAATCTATTGGAAGACACTGTAGAAACAGATGATCCGTCACAATATGACACATGATTAAAAGATCTTCGGACATTCATTGTCGATTTTATTAAAAATAATGTTTCTACTTACAAACAATTTTTTATTATGACGTTTCGGTCAATACAAATCTTTGACCGTTATCAAATATACACTGATTTTATTCACAAATTTCTTGGTCTTTTATACTCCTGGTGGGCGTGTCTTCTTGCGCTTCATTGCACCCTTAATTCCTCTACCTGGGCCAGCAATGGTTGCCACAGGGTTGCCACATCGACACTTGGTTTGCTGTATACCCGGTTGTTCTTCATGAAGGCCGCTTCTATAAATTTCCTCTTCTTGTTGTGTGGCTCCTTGTATATCCATTTTGATGCCGTCCATTGTATTCAATACCTGATTTGGATGTTTCCCCTCTTTCCGTCTGTGTCCTGTGTTCTTTAAGTCTTATGTCTAGGGGGCGTTTTGTTTCACCGATGTAAAGTTCCCCGCATTCACAAGGAACTTTATATATGCCTTCTTTCTTGTTCACGTCTTTCGGTTTTGTCTTTGTCAATTGGCTCCTTATTGAAGAACAACCGGGTATACAGCAAACCAAGTGTCGATGTGGCAACCCTGTGGCAACCATTGCTGGCCCAGGTAGAGGAATTAAGGGTGCAATGAAGCGCAAGAAGACACGCCCACCAGGAGTATAAAAGACCAAGAAATTTGTAAATAAAATCAGTGTATATTTGATAACGGTCAAAGATTTGTATTGACCGAAACGTCATAATAAAAATTGTTTGTAAGTAGAAACATTATTTTTAATAAAATAGACAATGAATGTCCGAAGATCTTTTAATCATAATTCAACATTGTCAGCAACCTTCAAACATAAATATGAAACATCTTGCCAATATTGGACAATCAAATCCTGCACTCGGCTGCGAAAGTCGAGTATTTTCGAAGGAGGAATTTGTCGCACATGGGGAAGAATACTTTTAAAAAATAAAACATGTTCGTTTTCATTGTTAATTTTTGATTTCGACTCCAAATATTCCAGTTTTTGTTTCTCAATTTCCAAAATTGGTTTCTTGAACGATTCGATTGGTTTAAGTCTCTTATTCACAAAACTTGATTTTTCTTCCGATGTGTCATTTTCAGTTGATTCATTACATGGTGATAGATAGATAGATAGAGAACACCTCTGTGTGACAAAGAGATCAAACCAACATTACTTGGAAAGTACAATCGGAGCAAGAAGTTTAGTTAACCGCCGTACCTGATGATACTATAAAATTAATAAAAATTGACGAAAAATTGAAAATGTGCATATAAATAAAAATTAAATAAAAGATGTCATATTGAGAAACCCTTTTACGATAAGACTCGGAATAAAAGGTGAATACTGGCGAATTAGCGCTATCAAATTTGACCCAGAGTGTACCGATCTGTACAACGTGAAGAACAATACAGAAATGACCCCCCACTCTACAAACGAAAATTGTCCACTGTGCAAGGGGCTAAGCTACCTTCGCCGAGTTGTAGATGATGTAGATGGTTTTAATTTTGCCTCATTTGTTTGAAGACAGGATAAATTTCCAGTAGATATTCGTGCCTTGACTGTATCTTTTAGAAAATACTGGTGCTTAAAATAGATCCATTTCGACGTGGACATTTCGAGTGCTGCATCACCAGATCGTAATGTGGGCAATTTTTTTAACTCGGAAGAAAACTGATAGCATAGATACTTCCACTTTTTCCTCAAATTATTTTCTACAAATAAAAAAAACCAAATAAAATGATTGTGAAAAAAATAGAAAAATCAATGTAGAATTGTTAAAGGTATCTTGCTACTGGATCATCATTGAAAGCACTGTCATTTACGTTTAGAATCGAAGCATCTACCGTAGGTAAAATCATTAAAGAAACAGTGGCCGTTATATGGAAGGAACTACAGCCTATTCATATGCCTGCACCATCAGAAGAAGATCTTCATCTCATTTCGGAAAGGTTCAATAGTATATGAATTTTCCCCATTGCATCGGCGCCATTGATGGTAAACATATTCGTTTGAAGTGTCCAAAAAATTCTGGATCATTATTTTATAATTATAAAAATTTTTATTCTGTTGTGCTACAAGCAGTAGTAGCAGCAAATTATAAATTTATTGTAATGGACGTTGGAGGATTTGGCAAACAAAGTGATGGTGGTACTTTCCAAGCATCCGAATTGTACAATTTATTGAAAAATAATCGTTTAAATGTCCCCGAATCGTCTTATCTACCACAAACGACAATTAAAGCTCCATACGTATTAATTGGGGACGAAGCCTACCCCCTTCTGCCGTTCCTCTTGAAACCATTTGGGGGGCGCAATTTAAGCATGGACCAAGAGCATTTCAACAATCGTTTATCTAGAGCTAGAAAAACAGTAGAATGTGCCTTTGGGATAATAAGTAACAAATGGCGACTTCTTTCAAAATGTATTGAGACTAATGTTGAAACAGCAGATGAAATTGTTAAATGTATTTGTGTTCTGCACAACGTTATAATTGACAAAGAAGGGATAGACCTTCATCTTACCAATGTTTCGGTTCAAATTTGTGGTCAGAATAGTTATTCAAGGCGCACTACTGGACGATCTAGTAATCAAGCCAAGACAATTCGAGATATTTTTACCACTTATTTTTCTCAAAATCCTTTGGCTTATTAATAATTGTAAACCCAGAATCATTGTTTATTAGTATGGCTATTATTAACATTATTATTTTCATTATTATTATCATTATTATTATTATTATCATTATTATTATTATTATTATTATTATTATTATTATTATTATTATTATTATTATTATTATTCAATTTTAATTCGTTTACAATATTAATATTAATATCTTTTGTTTTGACTATGGGAAACGCTTTTTACTTCATTGGATCAAATTATTTTAAATTATAAATAAATATTTGTTTCTTTTACATCTTCGTTCATTTTGATGCTTATTTCCTTCCACAATTTATTACATAAATTCCTATTATTATGTTGTTTTTCGGTTTTCTCCCATAAAGGGGATCTCTTAAATACAGCTGCAATTAGGCACTCAATATCCATATTCTCTATCAAAGCGGCCAAACGTAACTTCAAGAATGAGTGCTTTATTTTATCACATAATTGTTGGAGACACCTGCTAACTCCCCTAACCCCGCTGCCGTCAGACGACGAAGATTGTTGCAGGGGGTAATCACTTCCTTGTATAAGCTTGGCAAACTTTTATGTACAACCGCGATAGGATGGCGCTGTAAACGACAGCAGATTGCTATAATAGAACTGCCATTGGTGGGTTTGAATCCCAAATTAAAAAGGTTTGCGGCAAAGATAAAGTTACCGGGAAATTCAAATTTAATATTTCTTATTTCAAGTATAACTTTAAATAAATAAAATACAAATTTCATTCGCAACATAGTATATTCGTATATTCATGTAATGAAATCCATACTGTACAATACAACTCAATAATTATTATAAATTTAACGATTACAGTAACAAGAAAAAATATCCAATACTTGACTGAATTATATAATTTCATTTTCTTATAATTATGACAATAAAGTTGAATGTTTCAAATAAATATTAAGGAAAGTTTAGCAAATTTCTTCAGTGTTAATAATTAGCCCAATAAACATGATAAATTATATGCCCATAATAATATGACCTCAAATAAGAATAACGGTCATAATAATATTAATAGTAATAATAATATCAATAATATCATCTAACTCTGTGAAGTAAGTCAAATGTTTCTTTTGGATGTAATGAATATTAATTATCCTTAGAAATATAGTATATTTCCGGATGATTATTGAAGAATCCTTCCCCTTATTATGGAGTTTAACTACACTGACGAAGATCCAACTCGTGAAGTGATAATAATAATAATAATAATAATAATATTTAAAAATAATTGATACCATAATTATGTAATAACAATAAAAAAAATAATAATAATAATAGTAATAATAATTTGGATGTAATGAATATTAATTATCCTTAGAAATATGGTATATTTCTGGATGGTTATTGAAGAATCGTTCGCCTTATTATTGAGCTTAACTACACTGACGAAGACCTAACTCGTGAAGTGATGATAACAATAATAATAATAATAATAATAATAATAATAATAATAATAATAATAATAATACTTAAGAATAATTGAAGCGATAATTATGTTGAAAATAATAAGAATAATAGTAAAAAAATGTAACAATGATAATAATAATAATAATAATAATAATAATAAATTAAAATGTCTCAATGGACCCTCCTCGAGCTTGCTCGAGCTTTCATTTCGCGGATGAAGCGTTTGCAGTACCATGGGATACTGATACAACAAACAGCCTCAACAATGCACTTCTTGACTGTACCAAAGTGCGAAATACAGTCAAACCACGCGAAATCAATTTTCTCGCTAAGAATAACAGCGAGGTGCTCCCGAAGCCCCGTATCCTTCAATTTGGTGGGCATCAATTGCTCCACAAGAGTTATCCCATGACCAACCGAGACAACTAGATTCTCAGATGGCTGAACTAAATTTGATTGGTCATCGGACAACTCCTTCATCGAAATGAACGAATTGCAAGGAAGAGAAACATCGGAAGTAAGAATGCTGAAACATTTGTTGCAATTATTGTTAGCGAATATTTTGCGAGCGATGTTTCCACTCATATAGGCAACCGAAAGGGTCTCCACACTGCCAGCTGCAACAGCATTCACTATTTCAGAGACAATATGATGACCAACTTCCGGAGTGCCTACACGCCTGGAACCATCCTCATTCGAAGGTGTATTTCGATCTTCTTCCACATCCAAGAAACTTTGCAAACTACTTAGCAGTACCAAATCGTCTTCCTCACAATTAGTTCCATGCAACTTTTCATGAAGAAGGGCATTCATGACTTGGACTTTTAAGGAACCTACAAACTGCTGCACTGTGGGGTTGGTGTTGTTGCCACACCCTGCACGAATAGCTCCGAACAAGTTCTCGAGGGGATCTTGATTTAGCGCCCTGGTGCGGAGCTCACTGGACCCTGTTTGCCGCACAGTCTGCCAGACCCCCTTCACAGCGTTGATGGTGGTTAGCCATCCATCCTAAAATATCGTTATCGTAAGAAAATTGAAAACTATCAAACACAACACGTACCTGTGAGGGCGGTCGACGAGTACTTCCTACAAATGTCCAACTCTCTATACATTTGTAGGCGTCGTCCCAGAACTTCAAATGCGGAGAACTTTGTGTCACTGATGATCGCAGCTTACCTTAAACCAAAAACATAGATTTTAGATTTACAGTCCTTATTTTCTGAGAAAAAAGTATCCAAAATTATGTCGATTACATTATATAAAGCCTAAACGTAATTAATAATTTAATTTAATTATTGTAAACACTACACTCTTTTCTTAGCATTGATTTGATTTGAAATGCCTAAATTTATAAGAACAACTAATTCTAAATTAATCTGCATATTGGTGTATACCTTGCACTAAGTTGTTGCCATTGAAGGAATCGAATAATCTGTCCATCAGTAACACGAACGCCGCAGTTCCGGTAGCATCTGGCGACAAACGATCTGTAAAAGGTTTTTATGAGTGTCTTGATAAATTATCCGATGTAAAATAACTTACTGTAACGAACCATCTTCGCTATTTCAGTGGCTACGGTTTGACTAAATACCTGGGCAGCCAATGAAACGCGCATCTTATCCTTCATCTGAGGATTTAGATGGCGTTCCGTCAATTTGTCCAGGTACTACATAAAATTAGAAATAAATTTTAATATGAAATATTTATAGAGAATGAAAATATAAATAACAGTACCGGGTAATCTGGCCACATTGTAGACTTGTCGTTATATAACTCTTTAATATGAGTCCAGTGAGCTATTTTTTGTGAGTTGTCACCATTCAGGAACTGGACAGGATATTTCAGGAATAAGTTCCGGGTACATTTCAGGAGATGAGGAGGATCGAAGATAGTAAAAATTTTACTACCTTCGTGGATAAAAAAAGGAGGAGCCCATTCTCCGCAAAGTAGCGACATTTTTTGTCCCCATGTCACAAATGGTGGCGACAACTTGCACACCGACATGACGCAACGAGCCGCTGACTTCGCGAATAATGCACTCAAGCTCATTCGAGCAAATACCCCTGTGAGTAAAGTAGTAAGCAACTGGTTGCTTCCACTTTCTCACGACACCCTGTACCATGAAAACCAGAGCCTGAGATGCAACAATGCTTCTCCTACCCTGATTTCCAAGGTCTACGACGCCATCAATCGCATCTAATGAAGTATTGTAGAGAATCTGCTCTCTGATGCTCATTTCGTCAAACACCAGGCAGCATATTCTCTCTTCTTCATTAAATGAATTGAGGTATTTCGCAAGGTGCTGGAATAAGTGTTCGTTTATCCCAGTGAGAAAAGGAACTTTACTCAGAAGACGGGAAAGAGTAACAGGTGATGGTAGAGCAGTAAATCTTCTGAGTAGTTCATAAGCCCTTGGACTTTTTTTCATGAGGATTAGAGAGGATGTCTTTTCCTTCAAGGTCCATCTTCGGCCTTTCGGGGGACGTTTAGCAGCTTTCAATTGTGACATAATAAATGCCACAGTGTCTGTATTTACATTTTTTAACAAATTGTTGACAAGCTGCTCTCCGTCCCCTTTTAATAATTCGTCGATCTGATGTTTCTGAGATCGACACATTTTTTTTAATCTATTTATCTGGCGTCGTTTGTTTCTCAGCACATGAATAAGCTTCTTCTCTTTTGAAGATTGGCTACTCATGCACTGAGAAACAAAGGACGCTTCAAAAAGAGAAGACAGACCTTGAGGGATGGGTTGGGAAGGAGAAGAATTAAATGACGTGCTTGGAGGGCACGCATCTTGAGGAACGGTTACAGGAGTTTGAGAAGAGTATACGTGCATTGGAACCGCATTTTTATTTAGGATTCGGCTTTGTGGATTAGAATACGATTCCCGATGGAAATTCGCTTATAGCCATAAAAAGATATATCTTTCTTTCCCACACCAAGGGCGTCAATCCATGTACCAAGTCTATAATAACAACGAATAATTGATAAATTGACTGGTCAAATAATTGTGTTAATTGTGAAAGTATTGTAACAATTAAATTGTCACAATACACAATTATGCTAGGCATGTTTCGATTGTTTTCAAATTTCGATTGTAAATACAGGTAAATAAGGTACGTCTATGAATACGGTAGTTCTTATCATCTTTGCGTAGAGATTAAGAAAACTTTTCCGACATATTTCCGTCGATTCAATCATTCCTAGGAGTATTGTGTGCGTGTGAGGTCTGCCAACATTTTCGGTTTTCCTCTTGCCTTATCGTGTCGTTATTTGGAAATATATTTTAGAAAATATATTACAAATATTTATCGTTTCTATTTACCGTTTACCGTATAAGATTATCGTTATAAATCCCCAGAGAAAGGTAATATCTTAATTCTATTTTTGTGGTTCGTTTCTAATTTCATTCTTTAGGGGAAATTGGGTACTTTGAAAAATTAGGTACATTAGAAAAGTTGGAAATTTGGTCTTACGAGAATCGTAACATTGATATATCGACATTTTGGTAGTTTGGAAATCCGTGAGTTCCGAAATTTTGGGATATATCGTATCGTCTCGTATCGTATCGTATCTTATCGTATCATATAGTATCGTGAAGTTCTACGCAACGGGAGATTGTTCGCATTAACGTTGGATGTTGGGACATCAGTTTCGTTCCTAAATTCTGGAAATGCTACAACGGGAAAACGATTATCAAGTTTCGTCAATGTTCATCCTTATCATCTAAACAGATAAGTGTTTATCTTCTTTTCGTCATTGAAATACTAGTTATCGTATTTTTAACGAAAACTTTTACAATAAAGTAAAATCATTATCGGTATCGTAAGAGATTAATTATAATAATTTCTTATAATTTGTTTTCTGTTATTTTAACAATAATACCGTACGTATTTTAAAGAACAAGCCACCGCTGTACATACAATCAGTGGTTTATCGAAATATGTGTAAAGATTAAATTCCTTCCTTTATCTACTTTCTAGTACAGACTAGATATCATCTGTATGTTGAATTTCGTTTAATTTATATTTATTATTATTATTGTTAATTTTGATTATTATAGGAAGATGATATTTATTTTATATTTATTTAATTATATTTTTGAAAACAAAAATACTTCTTTTAAAATTATGCTCATTCCACGATTGTGAGCTTTAATTTGATATTTGTAAATCGTGGTGGCGCCCATGGCCAGTTATCTTTAAACACCGAACCCGCCCATACTCTCCTCTTCCTGAGCAACGGGACAAAATAAGTTACAGTATTCAATAAGATATCACGATATTATTATATTACATCTGATTTGCCGTTCATATTTGAGCACTTACTATATTAAACCAACAACGATCATTAGGTAAAATTTCAATAAAATATTTAATTGAACATACGAACAGTATCACCACTGTCTTCCCGTTTATAAACAAACAGCGGTTACTTAGACGGGGTTCACTTACTTTATAGGATCTTTTGGGAAACAATGTAAGGGGTAATCGGCGTCCTCTTGACTCCCACATAATATACATCTCCCTAAAATATAAACTCGTTTAAAATAACAAGACCTATTTATGTGTTATACTATTAAAAGAAACACTAACAGTTTCTTTGCGATATCAAAGCAAAACAAACACAAAAATCAAAAGTATTTAGAGAAAACAACACACACAACAAAAACAAAAACAAATACACAACAAATATACAAAACAAAACAAACGATCGTTCAATTCTTTAATTTTACAAATCCAATTGCACAATTTACAAACAATTAATGTGACAATTTTCTGAATTTGCAATATGTTGATGGCCATTCTTAACGATGCAATTTGAATTGCGCGCCTTTAAATGAAAGCCATCTTTAAACGTAAACACGAACTATCCACACGACGGATCACTAGCGCCATCCTAGTGCGGTCGACCATAAATCACGTGACCCTAGCCAAGGTCGTATATTTGAGTGTAGGGGCCCTGATTGTTGTGTCTAGTTATTATAAACACATACAGAGCCGTACTGAAGCGAATAGTGTAACAGTAAGATTTTCACCTCAATTGAATGAAATTTGAGCTTATTACGTTATTTCCTTTGTTTAAAGGGCCTAAAAATACGCTCTGTCTAAAATTTCAGATTTTTTTCAGCCCGACTCTGTATACCAGCTTTTGAAAACGCCGATGGATGAAGTCACCGACGTAGGCCTTTGTTGTGTTCGCAATTTGTTGCCGACTCGCTGGTTGGTAATCAGCGGCCACTATGTTATAGTCCATTTGAATACATGTAATCATGCTTGGTACCGACCGTTAGGAGCACTAGCAGTACCAGCACTCATCAAGAAAATGATGATGAATCTGTGGTTGCATTTCGATGTAAAAGTAGCCCAAATAAAAACTGTTGTAACAGCATGCACCTCAGCAGCCCTAATGGTGCGAAAGTATTTAGAAATGCCACTGGTCGATCGGAAAACCAACCCGACGAAATTCTGAAAATCTTATCAAAAGACTTTTCCGGATTTATACGAATTACACCTAAAGTATCATGGTATTCCAGCAACGTCTGTCCCATCAGAGAGTTTTTCCCAAGGCGGGGCAAATCATCAATGACAGGCGTAATCGACTAAGTGGGAAAAATTTAGTGTTTCTAAACAGTAATTTGTCGTAATATAATTCTTTGCTTCTTTTGTTAATTAATTAGGTATATTTGACATATTTTCATCAAATCATGACTTTTATTATGTAGGTGTTTTTTTGTTAAATTAAAAAAATAATTTCATTTTCATATTATTAAGATTTTCATTTCTCATGACCAATTATATTCGTTCCTAATTTTCACTTAGTAATTCATCTTATTGGCAAAGAGAGAAATCATTGGATTAAATTCGACACGCGAATGATGAAAGCATTACTATTCGATAGCAATCGATTCTCACAGACGACCGCTCGATTCTAATAGTAAGTTGCAGACGTTCGAATACGAATGTTTACAACCGATTTTCCGTAAAGTAGTCAACAATCGATTATTTCTAAAAGTAGTCAACAATGAATTGTTTCGATTACTTTCGTTCGATTGCGCCCATCACTAACATCACCCCTTCGTAGGGTCATATAAATCAGTAGTAATGCATACAGCTTTTCCTGAAAGATTAAACTGCAGTAGGACGATATTTGTCCTTACAGCCCCACATCCAAACTAGCACAGCATACCGTATCGGTAATTTACATTTTTCGAAAAGTGTTTTTCTGACAAGTGTACTGTCTTATTTGCAGCTGGCTCAACGAAACAGATATTTATGCGACAGTTTTCTGTTTTTTGTCAATCTGCAAACGCGCCGACACTGCCACAGTGTGCAACGAACTGTTGTTCGTAATGGGTTGTAGACCTGTAGGTATTGCAACCAGGTATGGTTGTTGTTGGTCCAAAAAATTAGCCGCAGATCTTCGAATGATCATATCTCCACCTAAAAAATAGTAAATCGCAATATAATAAATTTTAATATTTCCTTTTATTTAACTATTCCATACTTGAAATACAAACCTTTACTGTAAAAACAATTTTTTAACCACTTAAACTGCCTATATTTGAGAAATTGCTGATGCAAATACCCGAAGGTATGGAATTCTTGGGATGTATGTAGAGGTGAGGGGGGTACATTTAAACACTTTTTATATAAAACCTTATTCATTTAATGTTGAAAGTACATGAGGAGTTTCTACTACGCGGTGTAAGTAATATTTTTACATTTTGAATCATAGAAATGACACAATTTAACTTTTTAAAAAACTCTAATTTATTCAAATGTGCTCCATGTGTGGGGCACCTTAAGGGGTAGTTTTGAAAAATTAAAATAAAATAAAAACTAATTCACTTAGAATAAAAAAATATGTATCAATATACAGTAGAACTCCAATTATCCGAATCAATTGGGACCGGACCCCATTCGGATGATCAAAATTCGGATAATTGTTTTTTTTTTCCGAAAAAAGGGCCTATTTTAATTAATAACTTCATGTACATATGTTGAAAAAAGGAGAAAAAACTATTTTTAAAGAAAAATAACTTTTAATTAATTAAATGCTGTATATTAGAAAAGTATGTACGTACCAAACTGTAAATGAAATTTATTGTTTGCTGAACATCTCGGTCAAAGTAAGTTGTTTGACTGTCTTCATCCGTTTTCGAGCAGAGAAGTCGCGCATTTGCTTGAAAGTGAGAACGAAACATTGACTGGTTAATCAAAAAGAATAGTAGTGACCGGTGGACCTAGCGACGGACGACAGACAATAATAGAACTATATAAGTCGCTGACGTTCCCGTCTTGATTTTTTTTTGTAATTCTGAAAGCGATTCGGATAATCGGCGATTCGGATAATTGGAGTTCTACTGTACTCCATATCTTTATTCATCGTTATGCATTTCCATTTACTGATTAGTGCAACCAAAAACTAAAATATTACATAAAGAAAGAAAAATTAATATATCTAGTAGTTTATGCTTAACCTAGATTAAATTTCTCAAAATCAAATCTAAAATTCATTTTACCAATTATACGCGACATTCCTGAGGTAGGACATGGCTTTAGAAATTTCTTTACAATATCTGTGATAGGTAATCGTAAATGATTGGTCTTCTTTATCAAGGAAGAAAAATTTTACAGGTTCTCATCTTTGCTTTTAATTAATGCCACGAAATGCTTTACTGTGAACAGATTCTTCTCCGAATTGAGGTTCAAGATCAGAGTCAATTTGATCATCACTCACCTCCATATCAGAATCATATTGCTTATCCTAAACAAAGCAACAAGTATTGGCGGCAGCATACGATTTCGAACCTTTCACCACTGACATTACACTAAACATTCTCTCAACATCCGCGTTGCTGATTGGCAGAGATAGAGCACGAATTACAAATGAAATTATGGTTTCCAGGTGCGTCTCGAAGATTTCATACTGCGATCCAAAACTGAGTTATGTCAACATTTTCGTCGAAATCAATTGATATGTCATGCATCCTAAGTGTTTTTATTTGGCGCCTTTGAATTCTTATCAGATCTCTATCCGCACCTTGAGCTGTTAGGTCCTAAGGTAAATCATCTGCGGAAATATTTAATGCTTGTGATAAACAGATTGCTGGTGTAAAGGACCGTAAATTACTTACGGCTGCAAGATTTTTGTATAACCATTGAACTAACTGCTCACATAACACAATCAAGAAATCAAGACATCTTTGTTTGACAGTCTCTATTCACCACTAGACACAATATTCTTAGAAGCTTGGGATTTGAATTTTGCTCCAAAATCAACCAAGTTCAAGGATAATAAAGAGTTTCCAAATTGTGTATTCGCTTTTGCTAATGCATTTTCTACTACATTTATATCAGCTGAATGCTACACACCTTTTTCAATATTTGAAGTCTAAGTAGTTCTCAGAAAAACTGGAGCAAAGATACGTCTAGCTACTGACATCAACAGTACTTTCAAGTCAACATAAAGTTTGCTTACATCAGGATTGGCGCATTGAAATGCTAAATTCACTCGGGTAACTTCTAACAACTTCTAAAAATAATAAATACAATAGATTCGTGTTATCATTATACATCTCAGCAAGTGTACGAGCTGTGTAACTTTTCAATTCATTCCACTGATCTAAATTAGATCAGCGGCGGCAAGTAAACTGCACGCAGAAACTCGTGTACATAAAATGCTATTTAAAATTGAAACATTATTGAATTTTATTGCTCTCCAAAGGTAATTCCAGTGTCTATGGAACACTAAAAGGCAAGATTATAAAATAGGTGACAAAAGACAAAAACCCGTAGAAATTGCAAGGCAAAGTAATACATGGCAGTCAACACATTTACAAAAGAAAAAAAACATAGTGGATAGCAAAGGTACTGGGGCAGGTAGCGACGATATACAAAAAGACTCGTAAGTATTGGACCTCCTTGAAGGATCATATAGGAAATTAAATCCTGAATCGAAAAGTCCTTTACCATTTTTCGATCTGACGCATAGATAATTTACTGTTTATTAAATTGAATAACCAATCGGGTGCGCGCTATAGCGGCAGAACGGTAGGCGGGAAATAAGTAGACTGCCGCGGGTCCTTTCACTCACTCACGCGCTGCCCCGTAGCGCCCGGATAAGTTATAGCGCGCAGTTGATTGGTTTTTGAATTTAATTAGCCGTCTCGTGCTTATTTTCGGCGCCACTATCCAGAAATTAATAATGAGTGCACAAGTTTTGTATATTTCGTAGCCGAACTCATTGGCGTCTTCGTTAATTACTTTCCTAGTTACCAAATCCAAAAGTCCATAGAAAGCCAAAAATCCATTCCCAAAATTAATTGATGGGATAATGATGGAACTATTAAGACGTCTAAGACTTTAGTTTTATTCATTAAAGTAAATGGAATACTGGCACGACCGATACTAGAGCATTTTTCACCGTTTGCAACCGTGACATTCGTAACCCGAGAATCCGATACTTTAACGTTGGCGACCGATTGAATTACTTCCCAGCCTTTACCCCCGAAAATTGTATCCGTAGCGCCTGAATCCAGTAATCCTAACATAGGCACACCGAAAATGGACACTTCTAAATATGGACGTTGATCATTATTGGCATGAGATATAATGTAATCAATCAGCACTTTATTACGCTGTTTGGTCGACTCATGTACGCTTAAGAAGTGCTCGGGTCGACCGGAACGACACTTCGTTTGGCGTTTCCCGAATTACATTTAGGGCAAGTGGTTAAAGTGACATCCATTTTACCACATGAATAACATCGCTTGACTTTAGGGGCTGTGCACGTATTACGTCGATGTCCCTTTTGACGACAATTCCAACAAATGACATTTCTCAACGAATTGTTTTGTGTTGATTGACTTGCTCGTTTCGGATTCGCGCTCGACTCTAAATTGCGATTATCAACAGTTCGAGATTGATTAACTTTAGAATCATTCGACTTCCATCCCGAATTATCTGCAACCGATTGAACCGTATGGTTGCCCGAATTACTTTTCGAATAAACAAAAGCAAAATTCGGTTCTACAACCATTTGACGTTTAGACGGCGCCTGATAATTCTCGGTACGAAATTTCTTCACTTCTAACTTAAGACATTCCTCCTCTAATTGTTCCATGTTTGTTACCCTCCCCAAATGTAAGGTATAAAATGGAGCTAAATTTGAAATTATGATATCCAATTGTGAAGAATCTGGTATTGAACCATAACGTTTAAATAAAGATTTCATGCAAGCCAGGTAATCTCGAATATTTTCGGATGGATCTTGTGTACGATTCATAATTTCTTTTAATAATCGCGATTGATAATCTGGTGGTTGATAATGTTTTTTCAACAACTCAGCTAATTCTGTCCAATTATGAACTCTAGACCGATTTGAACGATACCACGTCAATGCCTTACCCGTAAATAATTCTATCGCGGAATCGAATAATTCCTCCCTGGATAAACGGCGAGAAATTCGTTTTTCTTCCACACAATCAAGGAAATGATTAACGCTAATACCCTTTGGGTCACCGCTAAATTGTAAATTCCACTTATGAACAGGTTCAGCATGCATTCGCGTCGTGGCAGTGTTTGTACCTATTGCGTCGTTTGTCGAGTTAAGGGGGTGGAAAAAGAGTTCGTTCTCCGATTCAGATGAAGTCGCGTTTTCATCACTAACGTCCTGAGTAGTTCCCGGTTGTGCATCTACTTCCGACGGTCTAAATAATCGGCTTAAATTCGTTTTCGGTTTGGCTCCTTTCTCGAATATATCAATAAAAACTAATATTTTCGTTAACAACGTTGAACGAGATTTAATTTGCTCTCCTGAGCATTTGTCAGCCGGAATACGATCTATGCGTTTCAATAAATGCAAAGTTCGCGTACGATAACGTCGAGATTCACGCGGAGCAATACCGTCATCACCACAACTGTCTAAATATGTCCGAACTTCGGCAACCTTTTCCGATATTACATTAAGTTCATCTGCAATTTTACAAGTATATTTCACTTGTGAAAGTGAATGACCAGACTTCTCTAATTTTAAAAGAGCACGAAGAGAGGAACGAAGATCAGGAACCGTTTGGGACTCCTCAACTATTACTCCACGAACTGATAATTCATAAACAAGCTCGTCCTTTTTTAAATAATTCACCTCCATTTCGAAATAAAAGAATTTAAATCAAATAAAGCAGTCAAAATAGACAACCAACAAAACTAGACAAAAATTATCACCCCGGATAGAAGATAAGAAATTCTTAAAGCAAAATGGCCGAAATGAATGACAAAGCCGATTCTTGAAGAACTACCGATTTTAATGACGATGGATCTTAATGAAAGAGGGTCTTAATGACGTGGCCTTAATGACGTGGCCTTAATGACAGGGCCCCACGTTGGGCGCCAAAAATTTGTCACAAATTCTTTTGCGGCAAATGATGCCAGCCAGCGGTCAATCGGATGGGGGTGGGTATTTTTGGAAGTTGCTTGTTTTAGGGCGCCACCAATTTTTTGTGATGGGACAAATTGGAACCCGTATACTATTTATAATAAGTGTAATCGCACAAAATGAAACCGATTTTTAAAAATCCAAAATTATATATATATTTGTGATAGAACTATCGATTCAAAAACAAAAAAAATTAACAAAAACAAAAAAAACAATTCGATGAAATTATTGATAAATTCTTAAGACAAAAGGATCAAATTTAATATAAAATAACAATAATAATGGGACTAACGCTCGGTGCACCCAACGATAGCTTTACACAGCTAATTATGATAAACTTTAGATTTATAATTATAACAAAATTTAATATCGGTATCGATATTTAAAGATACCAAAAAAAACGAATAAATGGGAAGCTGTTACTCTACTTATACGTAGATAGTATACAGCTCGACAAATATATATATCAAAACGTGGCCAATAACGCCGACGATTATAATTATGTAAAATTCGATGGACGATATTTGTACACTTATCTGTGTCTGATGTTTGGAACGAGCAGGAACGAGATGTTGTTACAGGAGGTCCAGTTCACGATTTCCTATGTAACCAGTGGCTTTTTTGGCGTCGATTCGTTGCTATCTCAATAACTCAACGATAACAGTAAACCAAAAATTTCTGACAAGAATCAGAGAATCAACCAAAGAAAACGAAGATACCAAGGAAAGCGAAGATACCAAAGAAAAGTGAAGATACCAAGGACCCCTGAAATAATATGGTTTCCCCAAAAATTGTAAAACCTGCCAAGATAATGAACAAACAACGATTTACCTCTAATTTTGAGGGGTTGAAACGAACAATGGACGATTTTCTCCCTTCACGTGGTGCACGTGGTACGTAATAATCCGACTAAGTCGAAATTTATTGAAAATACCAATAATCGGGGACACTATGGTTAACCCAGATACACAAAAATTATCAATAATTATAAAAGTAGAATTAATTCTCACGATGAGCTTGGATAATTATTACCAAATCCAAAATTTCTAACTTTTATCACTAACGTACCGTTCACTCACGAGACTAGTGAAGAATTGGCAAAGGCGACGTCCGGTTTGGTATTTAACTGGTTCTGATAAGAATTAAATGGCTACGACTTTGTACAAAAGACCATAAGGAAAAACTTCAAATATTCAAACAACTTTGTGACGAATTTCCCGTCACTGAAAAATCATGCCAACTTAATTTTTGAGAACCAATCGATGTTAAATTTGGCGGTTATTACAATAAAGTAATGAACAAAACCAATTATAAATAAGGACGAAACAAAAGACGACAATGGGCCTAAAGACGACTAAATATACCAGGGTGCCCACACTGGTATGGTCACAAATATAAGAAGAAAATAAATCAAAAGGTTAATGAATTTTGAATAAAAGACTGACGAAAGAACACAAAGAAACATGAGCGATGAAAACAAGTGCAGGTTGCTCACACTACACCCTGAAAGCATTAAAACTATGGTACTAGACCGCTTCCTAATCCAGTACCAAAAAAAAACGTTACAACCTTTTGAATTTTGAATGTTGATGAAACCGGTGTAACAACTGTGCCTAAGCATCAATCGAAAATTATTGCTGAGAAGGGCAAAAGACAAGTTGGCGTGTTAACATCTGCTGAACGTGGGCAATTTTTTTACTGCGGAGATATGTGGATCAGCTACAGGAAATTATTTACCTCTACTATTTGTACTTCTTCGTCAGAAATTACCTTCTAATGCAACCCGAATTCTTCCCGATAATTGTTGGGCTCAATGCCACTCGAGTGGTTGGGTGACTCATGAAATATTTTTTGATTGGTGTGTTTGGTTCGTTCAAAATGTCAAACCAACAAAAGAAGAACCGGTCCTGTTAATATTAGATGGCCACACGACACACACGAAATTTAGAAGTTGTGGAGTATGCTAGGAAAAACCATGTGATCATCCTATGTTTACCACCACACACTATTCATCGACTTCAGGCCCATGATATAAGCGTCATGCGTCCGGTTTCAATGGCTTATTCCGAAGAAGTAAAGAAGTGGCTGAGGGAGCATCCAGGTCGTGTCGTAACAGCTAATGATGTCCCTCAAATCTGAAATGCAGCTTTTAAATCTGCAGCGAAACCAGAAATAATAAAGAATGGATTAAAAAGAAACTGGAATTTGGCCTTTCAATAGATCAGTCTACGGTGATGATGATTTTGTAGCATCTGGTGCTATAAGCCCTGAATATCCATCGATTGTTTCTACTACCACTACTACTATTACTGATGATGATGATGATGATGATGATGATGATGATGATGATGATGATGATGATGATGATGATGATGATGATGATGATAATATTAGCATCAATCTCAGTACTGATAACGATTCGGAAAATGATGAAGATATTAAGGATGCTAATGTTGATGATGGTGATGCTAATGTTGATGGACCCGAATGGCAATGTTTTAGTCGCAGAATGAGTTCAATTTTTGTTATGGCGGATCAGATAGGACAAAGTAGTTCTCAAGTTCAAGCTCATCATGAAGAAACAGACTCGGAAGAAGAAATTGTTGCTCACTCTTCAAAAACTACTGCTAATGAGTATAAGCGACAATTTCTCCGAGAAATTTTTACGAGTGATAGAGGTGTAGAACCAGAAAAAAAAAGAAAAATTGGCGGTTTCAATATTTCCCCTCAAAGTATACTACCATTTAATGACAATCTATTTAGTAAACGCAGAGCAGGACAAAACAGAACTACATTTTTAACCGGCTCACCGTACAAACAATATCTTTTGTATAAAAAATAGGATTTAAAAAAGACAACAATTAAAGAAAAGGGGAAAGGTAAAAACAAGACAAAACAATCGGTGGATGATACGTCTTATATTTTTGTGGCAAATTATATTCAGAATCTATAGAACCATGGATTCAATGTGGTCAATGTAAAAATTGGGCACATGATGCATGTGCCGGGGTTCACAACAAAGTTGTGCGAAGCTACACATGTAATATGTGCAAATAGCTATTTTTTATATTATTAAAATACAGTTATGTTTTATATCTATTTGGACATATCACACGTGTAGCTTTAATAGTGTAGATTTAATAGTCTGATGCTTTAAAACTTAATTTTTTTATCTTTAACTTTCTTAACAAATTATATTTAATGAACAGTTTTGATGGTCCTTTTTACCCCTCATTATATAAGAAATTGCAGAAAGGTTATTCGCCCAGATTTTTTGACAAATTGAAAATTTTAAGGGGCTCACTTTGCCCCCACAATTTCTGAAACCTTGAAAATTTAAAGGGGCCCACATTTGACCATGTAGGGGAAGTGAGCCACTTTGCCCCACTTCCCCTACATGGTCAAAAGTGTGCATTAAAATATTCTGACGATTTTAACTTGACATAAGGAAGTGGGAGTGTTACAAACTTGCAAAAAAAACGTCATCTCGACATTCTCGAGCATGGTCAAAAAATTTTTTGCTTAGAACGAAATAATTCAAGGATAACGGGAAAAATATTATCTGACGATTTCCATAAGCCGAAGTAACAAAAGTGCTGTATAAAATTTAGTTCGAGCAGCTGGAACGAAACCCTTATTCCAAGTACCATTTGCTGTATGTCTTCAATATTTGATGAATTATCGAACTGATTCATTTTTTTTAAATATCAACAATAAACGAAAAAAAAAATTAAACACTAACTTCACAGGTCGCGGTATCTCTCAGACACAATTCACTAACTTAGGTTAATTAACCACAAATAACAGATGCTACAATCAAACTGACGACTGAAGAGGACGATTAAAAAAAATTGTAAAAAATTTTCATTCCATATATAGGGTAAAGGGACGCAAAATGGGGTACCCCAAAAATTCAGTAAATGTCTCTGAAATGCTCAAAAGTTGCTTCAAACATTATTTTATTATTTTTATTGACTTGATTTTATTATAAAAAAAATTTCCTTACTTTTTGCAGGGTACCCTATTTTTGTTTGAAGTATTATTACTTCCATGCTATTTTCCAAGCATTTCTTTCAGAAAAAAATTAGTGTTAAAAAAATAAAAAAGATGAATAAAAACTTTTTTCAACTGGTGAGAATTAGAAAACTTCTCTAAATGATCAGAATATGGATCAGCACGTCTCGGACATCAAACCGAACCATCAGTTTTAAAATCTAACGCGCTCGAATATTTCAAAATGACTTTTCTTGTGCATGCTCAAAAAGCCACCGCGAGTTTGCGTTACGTCAAAATCGTCAGAATTTTGAATCGTAGCTTCTTTTAGGGTAACTAAACTCCCTGTAAATATCTGACGAGCTCGAGTAATTTTTTTTTAAGATTTTTCACCCTTCCATACGGCCAGCCCTGCCATGCAAACTGGCAAATTAACTTATTTCCGTTATCAGAGGTACGTGGGATATACGCAATATCAATATCTGACGCGCTCGAATATTTCTATGTGACAGTATTTGTTTACATTTTTGAAAGTCTGTCGACGCTATAACATTTTTTTCTTCCCATCATCTAATCATCACATTCCATAAGTCTCATGGCATGGAAACTCTAATGTACCGATTAGGAATTTTCACCTCACTACTTTGAGGTTTACGACTAAGGACACCAGAGGGCTCTAAAAATGGTAATTTTATAATTTTACTGTTGGTATTATCTATGACTGGCGGTTGTTTTTCAATTGTTTTGTTTTACCGTTGTGTGTTTTTTGAAAGTCTCTGTGCTTTTATTCGCTATTATTTTGTTTTTATCTGTACTGTTATTTTGTTTGTTTCGGTACTGTTAATTGACTATTCTTGTTTACTATTTTTCAAAACAGACAAAATGGTTTTTGTTTGTTGTGTTTTAATTTCCAAAAACTCTAATAAAAATACTGCAATGCACATATTTCCAAAAGACCTGTAGGTGAGATCCTAGTGCTTAGATTTTGTGAAATTATTTCTAAATATTTGTATATTGCATTTTATAGCTCTGTAAACCTTGGTTGTTAAAAGTTGGGCGACAGGATTTATTGGCTAAGCCTTTAGAAAATATCAGAAGGTCGTACAGAGTTTGCGATATTCATTTTGGTCCTGATGCTGCATATGTGGGGTCTCGATATAAATCAAACATTAAGGCAGACGCTATACCATCACTTTTTTTACCAACTGTGCCCGAGAATTCTATTGCTGGTAAGTTATTCATCAAAATAAGTTGAACTTTTAAATATATAGTGGTTCATTTTTCAGTTATATCGACGCTACTGAAAACAGGTGATGAAGTAGCAAATTCATCGAAATATTTCGGTCTGAGGACATTGGAAGATGAAATTTCTATTCCATCAAAATCAGAGCAGTGTGCCGAAAGAACAGAACCGTCTGTTTCTTTATGTACATCTAAATCGAGAGGTATTGTTTATCAAATATTTCTATCTGAGTAAAGTAAAACGTCGAATAGGGAAGTTGTGTGCAATCAGAGTCAGTTGGCAATGGTGATCACCACAAAATATCGAAAACCGAATGCGAGCATGTAATGCTAACATACATACGCGCTAGCTTTGAGTCATTCCCGTACGCAGGCGATCGCTCACTCAGTTCGTGCAACGCACTGGAGAGATACAGACAAATGACGATTTTGTTCCATTTTGATCTAATTTTTCGAGAAGATAAATCCGAAGGTAAGTCTTAAATTATTGGATCTTTATTTCTGTAGCTTCGATATATAATAATTGCAACACGTGTCTTGTATGTGATGAATTCGGACGAGACCATGAAATTTGGTATCGGTGAACTTCTTGTGGGCTTTTGACTCATGACGAGTGTACTGGGTGGAAATCTGCTCGCAATTATAAGTGCGATATGTGTTGATCACCATTGTATGCAAGCTGAAAATCATTGCCAACCTATGTTGGCAATGGTGATCGGACCTGACTTTTTTTACATATTTATTGTTGCAAATATGCAAAGTTTATTATAAAAACATAGAAATAAATAGTTGATTAATAGATTTTGTATTATTTCAATTCTTGCTTAAGTGATCCTCATTACCTGCATCTCCGCTACTATCAACTATTTTGTTTTACCAGCACCTGAAAATCCAATTCCAAGTTCACCAGAAAAGTGCATGGATAGAGCTGAAACTCCCACCAGCACAATGAGAGAAAAATCACAAAAATTATGTTCTTCAGATAAAAGAAGGGGTGAGTTTAGTACATTGTTTATTTTGTTAAAATCGTAACAATGTTAGTAAATTGACAAAATGTTGTGGATGAGTTACCTTGATAGATATTCAAACAAAATCTACTATTAAGGCTGTTTGACATGATCCAAGATTTGTAACAAAATTTAATGTAAGAAAAATAATATCGCTGCAAACAGTTAAATTTCATCAAAAATGTAACCAAATTTAATTGCATAAAATTTTAGAACAAATTCTATATTTGGTAACATTTTTTATATAAAACTTAACTATTTGCAACGATATTATTAATTCTCCTGTACAAGATTTTGTCACAAATCTTGGATCGTATAGAACAGCCTTTACAATGATGATTTTTGTAGGTTTTCAAAAGAGGACCAGTCTGTTGGCATACGTCGGTGTTCGAAAATCAGCTGAGTTGACACCCAAAGCGAAAAAATTGTATAAAATCTCTTCAGATCTTTGAATGGCTGCCTGTAAGATAAATGCGCAATATTCGAGTTTAAAGAAAAAACTTAAAGCCATTCAGAGCTTCACAGTGTCTGAAGAGTTTATGAAGATACACTTAAATGTGCCAACATTCAATTTCGTGATGTCACAACTGAAAAATCAATCAGTTTCTGCAAAAGGCCGTCGTTTTACATTGAAGGAAAAATTTTTTTTTTGTCATTTCTAAAACTGAGCCCTAAATCTTACAAATTATTAAGGGCAGTTTTTGCAGGTGCTTCTCGGAAAACAATGACGGCCCTAGTGAGTCAAATACCTTTTCATGCAGGCCTCAACCCACATAAACTGACCAGCCTTCAAAAAAAAGTTAGTCAAATGAAAGCTTTCGATAAAGTTTGCCGCATAATATTTGATGAGATGTCCGTGGAATCTTCATTCAGTATAATGCATACAAAGGTAGAATTGAAGGGTTCCAAGATAATGGAGGGAACCAAAAATTGCAGACAAAGTAATGGTTTTTATGTCGCGAGGAATTTACAGAAAATGGAAGCAGCCCTTAACCTATTTTTTTAATGAAGGGGGAATGAAAACTCACCGTCTTATTCGTACAATTAGAGAGATAATCACAAGCTGTCCGAACATAGGGTTGAAATTCGTCGCACTGGTTTGTGATCAGGGTTCTGCTAATGTGGCAGCTATAAATAAATTGTACAGCGAAACCTACGCACATTACACAAAGTATGAACAAGAAAACTGAAATTTTGGGTTTTTAATTAACAACCAAGAAGTGGTTCCTTTATACGACCCACCACATTTATTAAAAGGAATAAGGAACAATTTTTTTGAAGGTTCTGACCGTTTTAAATAGAGGAATGATACGGTTGAAACTGCTTCTTGGAAGGACCTAGAAAAACTATACAAATTAGAGGACAGTAATGAGGACTATAGATTATGTAAAAAGTTATCAGACATTCATATTTATAACAAGAAAAAAATTAAGGTGTCCATAGCTGCCTAGATCTTCCGTAACAATGTGGCCGCATCCATGCGGGCTCTGGTCCGACTAGGACCTGAAGTGATGTCTCCAACAGCTTTTAATACTGCAGAATTCATACTTTTTATGGATAAAGTGTTTGACAGTGTCAATGGCGTGTCTGTTGTTCCAACTACACCTGGAAAAACGCTAAGAATGGCCGTTACAAAAACATCGGAGCATATTGAATAGTGGAACGAAGCTATTAGAGTTTTCGAAAGTGTATCCTTTTTTAAAGATAAAAGAGTTATTGTCCCGCCGTCAGTTAAAAATTTTATACACACATTGAAGGGGTTCAAATATATAAGATCCAGTGGAAAAATTTTTTGGATCCATTAGGGCTCACGGGATTAGTAATATTAATCCGAATTGTCTCAGTTACCAAAATTCCTTTAAAGCGCTCATAATTAATAACTTTCTCTCAGTTCAGCTGTTGCAAACTGTGAACAGGATAAATTGCTGCTTTAGATCCCTTAGAGGATTTTTTCACACAGTCGCACCATTATAGTTCACCTCTTGTTAATATACCTCAATAGTATAGTAATGCCGATTCTGGCTCACTTGTCAGTTGTGCGCATGCGCAAAGGCGGGAAATTCAAAAATCGGGGATAACAGTGTTAACAGCTGAAAATAGATATCGGTGCCGGAAATGCAGATGTCAGTGACCTTGTGACCTTGACGATTATATATATATATATATATATATACAGGGTGTTTTTTCTAAATGGGGAGGGCTGCGAAATCTCCCATTAGCCGTCAACTAAGAGAAATAAAAGTCCCAAGAACGTGTACATCTGCCGATATAAGAAGGACCCAGGACCCCATAAAATTTCTAGCTAATCGGGAAATATGGAAAATATAACCCATGTGTCATATAATTATCCGTACATCAAAGCAACTACCACCAAAAGAATGTTCTCGATACGTGTAATTCATAAATATTTTTTTATTTCTTAATTTCTTTAAACATCGCCAAAAATTTAAATTCAAATTGTGCTTGAAAGGTGAGTTCATTAATCTCAATTGTAAACAATCTTGACCTTTCATAGATATTTACTGTTGTCGTTAAAAACTGTAAGCATGCATGGCTCTTAAAGTAGTAAACATAAACAAGGTCACGCATAAACATGTGTTTATATTAATCGTATTAATTGTTATTTTCTTTTGTAATAAAAGTAATGTATTTACTACTAAATTGCTTTTTTCGTTTTAATCAGCATTTAATTCATTGAATTAAAATTTTTCTGTGTGTTGGGCAAAACGATAATAAATAATCAAAATTTTATGGTATATTTTGGAATAAATTAATTAAACAATAGTAACATTGTAATTTCTGTAAACATTACATATTCCAAATATTCAAACAACACATTGTTTGTTTAGTTGAAGACACTGGTACAGTTCGCACCTTCGAGCAGACATCCAACAAAGTGTACAGGAAATACTTGCTGTTGAACCCACAACGAGTATACAAAGAATCAGTCGGCGTCGGGACATATCTTTTTCGACGGTGCACAAAATATTAAAGATAATGAAATTACATCCATACCGCCAGTCATTGCATCAAGATCTTTTACCAACAGATCGACCAGTGAGAGTGCGATTCTGTAAACTGATGATACGCAATCCAAATTACCATTTGAACATCCTGTTCTCAAATGAATCGACATTCAAAAGTGATTCAACTATGGATACAAATAGGTGACCAGCAGCACATATTTTCAATTAATATGTGGGCAGAATTAGTTCTAGTTATTGTTTTCCCTAACAGCCCCTAACTTATATATATTTTTTTACAACACAAACTTCGACATCTTCGATATTATAAATTACAGGACGATGTCGAACACGCGGTAAAATATGTACATTACCAGAGTGCGAACAATCTTTCTTATTGTTTTTACATTAACTTTTTTTGGCTGTATTATAATGTTCAACTATTATCGGGTAATTTTCATCACTTTCAGTAAATATTTTAATAATTTTTATATGTTCTGATATCCTGAACGGCAAGGTGATTTCTGGATAGAAATTGTTTGTTGTTGTTTTAATTACAATGTTGCAATGTTGCCGGATTGAGGATTGTTTATTTAGATGAATTTACAGTTATAGTTAAGGAAAAATTCTGGGATTTTAAAGTTACATTGTTGCTACATGAAAATTTGTTCTGCAAGTTGTTAGCTAGACGAGTTATGTAATGAAACAAAATTTTTATCTGCTAAATTTTATGATTACCGACGATAAATCGCACAATCTTGCAACATAGTACCCCACCCAGAGAATAATATCTAAGTGGGGAAAAATTGCACATCCTATTTTCTAGAATACGTATTCAGCACAGAACACTAAATATAAGAAATGAAATCCCCATGTTAAACGTTGGCAACAGCCGCCATTTTGTTGGGTGGCATTATGACACAACTACGCATGCGTGAAATTTTTGCATCTTCTCTCTTTGTCTTTCTTCTCTATCTTATACATATTAGATATTTCAGGACTCAAATTAAAACAAAAACTAAAAATGTACATAATATATTCAGTTAATCACTTCATCGGCTATAAAATAAAGTACAATATAATAAATAAGGCGTGCAATGCACTTAAGTCTATGAAAAATTCTTGCTGTATAATAATCATTATTCAATGTCTTAGAGGCTTTTTTAAAGCTCTTCTGCACAATTAAACCAAAGGGATTTAATAACTAAAGTGTCAAAAACGTTAATTATTCAAACTGTTACTGCATAGACTTAATCGCAGCTCTTGAATGCTCTATTTTATAAAAATATTCTTAATTAATGGTTTTAACTAATCTAAGGTTATATTCAATTAATCGTCATATACCACTAAGACTTTCCATGTGATGCACAGATCAATTCCAATTCTCAAAGAAAAGCTTGTGATGTGACACAGGCCATAACAATTTCAATGTGGTGTATCCATTTTTTCACGCCTTAAACCTGAAATACAATAAAACGAGATAGAATTTAACTCTTAGATAATTGTATTCTTCTAAAAATTTATCTTACCATAGATTGATAAAGAAAAAAACACTAAAATTTCATTATTAAATTGAATCAATTTATTTAACTAATTTACATCAACTCAACTATGACACTTGACAAGACAAGACAATGGACAAAAAGCACCAATCAACCCAACTGTTGTTTGGCGGGACTTTCAATAGCAAGCCAATCAGCTCTGCGATGCCAGTGCTGCAAATGCGCGCGCTCTCTGTCGTTTCTTGATTTTGACACTTTGGTCAAACAACCAATCAGCTCTCATATGCCCTGACATTTGTTCAAGGTTAGTGCTGTTGCTCATCTGCCAATCCTGATTTCACCCCCATGGTATTCAGTCGCTTAGCATCATTATTGGAGGGAGTATATCCAAACAATAGATTGTAATTTATTAAATGCGAAAGGAAGGCAATGATTTTGTTCAAATTGCATTGACGTTGTTTAAGTCTTAAATCGAACCCGTCTAACACTTACGCAACCAAAATCAAGTCACGGGCCGATTTGTCTACGCTCATCAAGCGGCCCGTGGTTCCTATCTTTTTTGGACACATCTATCATAGCTAAATGTGCGTCATTAATAATATTAGTCGTTATTTCTATGAAAAGAACGGATTATGATCGTAGGTGTTATTAATATTTTTATGTTTACGTTACTAATTATTTCGAATCTATTTTAATTAATCTAATTTTCCGAACACTAGTTTTTTTTTGAACATTTTCCGTATACGTTTTCTCCAATAGTAAATAATAAGTGATAATAAACCATTTCTACTGCCTTAACGATCTTGCATAATCACTTGCGGTGCCGTCAATGTATACCAACATCTGATTGCATACGTTTGCAACATTGAAGGTCGGGGCCACTAACCTTACATAACATATTCAAATTTCATGTATCGTAATTTATATATATATATATATATATATATATATATATTATATTGTCCAATGTGCGCACAACTCTCGGCAACAGACTTTTCTAGAATTTCCTCAAACGTTTTTTCATCTTCTGTTACCTTAATAGGACTATATTGTGCTATTAGCTCCTCCTTGAACTCTATAGGGTGTTCTTTAACTTCAATAGGATCTTCTTTCAATAAGTCAATTCTTTTCTTGAGGTTAGTAATCTTGGCCATAATTCGCCTTCGACCCGTTGATTTTGGTCGATTAGGAGTGCTGTGTAGGGAACCTTATGTTTCAATTACGTCATTCTTAGTCTTCTTAGGGGTGTTGTAAATGAAATCATTCGCCTCATCGGAGGCTGGTGTTTGTGTGTCAAGTTTATCGGCAATGATTTCTAAGTGCTTTGTGATCGGCTGGAATGCATTCTCATGCCTCAACTGATCCTCCTTAAGCATATTAAGTTTTTGCCTAATCTCCTTTCTCTTTTTAATAAGCTCTCTGCACAGTTTGATAGACTTGTTTATTTTAGTATTCTCTGAAGCCATCATGCAACGGTCTCCACCAAATCTACACTGACAATGAGTAGTCGTGTGCTGTTCATTTAACTAAACTGCTGAATAAAGCAGTCGATACCTTTTCGATATCTGCCTTGATCAATATCTCTTTCTTTGTCTATAGTTAAGAAATCGTGACGATTGTTCCAACATAAAGCACAGATGTCTTTGAACTTGTCGAATGTAAAGTCTATATTGACATGTTCATCATAGACGTGTCGTAGGTTCAACTGATCCTGCTTGAAGAGTATTAAGAAGTTTGCATTGTCACGAATAAGATGCTTTGGTATGCCAACGTATGTTTGGCATAAAGAAAAGCAATCAATATTCTTATGTCTACCCATACTAAAATATTCTTTCACTGTATATGAAAACGGAATTAGACTTTGCCTCATGTGGTGGTGGTATGTTGCTGTCAACTCCATTGAAAAAACTGTACGTTATACCCTTGATAGGCTTTAGAAGCTCTTGCAAGTATTGATACTTTGGTTGAAATAATGACTTTGAGTAAACATATATATTTTCAAACCTTAATCCATTGACATGTTGAAGTAGGTTTATGATAAGGTTCGTTTTACCACAATTAGACGGTCCTACAATGAGACAACGTACTGTAGAGGGAAGCAATTCCCCATGTCTTTTGTACTCATTAATACCGCCTGTGTCATAATTCTTTATTGGTAAAGTAAGGGGATGTTGAACTATGCGCATGTTTTCTTATAACTGATGCTACAACATCACTGACCAGGGTATATAAATAGTCTCACTGTATCACTCTACAGTTCATTGAAATGCTTGTAAACAGCTCAACCACTCACAGTCGGAGACGTGCTTCCAGAAAGAAAGGACACGGCATAGTTAATTCCCTTATAAACAAATTGCCAGTGAAATTGCACATTCGTGGTTATAAATTTTATGAACCAGGAACGAAACTGGCGAAAAGACTTGCAAGAGGCATCAACAAGTTGGACGAGGCGTGTAAAGAGCACGACATAGCTTACGCAGAACATAAAAACTTGGAAGAGAGACATAAAACAGACAATATATTATTTGAGAAAGCACAACAAAGACTACATTCGCCAGACGCCTCTGTAGGAGAAAAGACATCTGCAGTCGGTGTTGCAGGCGTAATGAAGGCAAAAGTTAAACTTGGTATGGGTTGTAAAAGCGGACGTGGAGGAAAGAAACTAACGTTCAAACAGATGCTACAAAAAGCACGATCGGCCATCAAGAAAAAGAAATTTAAGAGCGTCAACAGTGCTGTAAATGCTGCACTTAGGTCTGCAAAGTCTTTCAAGGGGAAGAGAATCGTCAAGCCTGTTCGGGTAGTGCCAATTCCGAAAACTGGCGGTATTTTACCCTTGATCCCAATATTCGCAGCATTAGGGGCATTAGGATCTTTGGGTGGTGGTGCAGCAGCAATTGCTAAGACCATCAATGAAGCGAAAGCGGCAAAGGATCAGCTGAAGGAAAGTCAGAGACATAACCAGAAAATGGAAGCAATATCACTGGGCAAATCAGGCAGTGGCTTGTACTTGAAGCCCTACAAAACAGGATATGGACTTTTTTTAAAACCTCCAAAAAGCTCCCCATAAAGCTCCCCAACCGTGTTCTTAAGGACTTACGTAAATTTGCTAAGCTACTTATGATTAGAGGTTTTAGAGGAGTGTTTATGCGTGAAAGTAGAAAAGATATCTTCTCCTCTGGTGCTTCCCTTTAATGGCAGAACTTTAAGGAATTCTTCTTTTGTTGTAAAATCAGAAAATTCCATCTTCACGCAAATTGCTAATTGTGATATATTTGTCACGTCTGTCGATTCATCCATCTGTTGCGAAAAGAAAATACAATTTTCCATATCATTTGCTTAATTCTGCCTCCAAATTCTCCGCAATTACTTCAGTTCTTCTAGTAACAGTTCGTGCTGATAATTGCAACGTGTTTATAGCTGAAACTATTTCCGTTTTATTTTTAAATTCTTCAAAAATTAAATCAGCAGCTTCTAACATTTCTTCTTTCATTAATTCTCCATCTGTAAATGGTTTTTTATTCTTAGCTAGCAAATGCGATATTTTATATGACGGAATCGTTGTTGCTTTATGTTGTTGCAGTGGTTTAGTAAAAAAACTTTGCTGGTTAGTTAATGAAGATTTTAAAGAAATTTTTTTTTATTCTAATTTCAGAGTTCATTGGATAGTCAATATCAAAATTGGTATGAACGGTCTTAAAATGTCGTTCAATATTACTTTTCTTGGGAATCGCAATACTATTATTACACAACAAACAAATACACTTCCCCTTGTAATCAACGAAACAATATAGATGTTCCCATTCAACGTTAAAATAATATGTTCTTTCTCTTTTACATTTATCCATGAAGGTTTTTGAAATAAAAGAATTATTTTGGATTACTTGGTAGTTTTAAATGCACGGTCTACGCGTGGTCTATTCGAAATACGATCACACACTAACAAAAAATACGTGCGTGTTATTAGATACGCTCAAGGTTAGCAAACTGCTAATCTATGCACAATCCTAAACTCAGCTGACTACTTGCTGTATATCGCCGTTTGACAAGAGTAAGTAAACAGCTCTGGCTGTCATACATTTACATTAGTCCAGCGAGGGCGCATTAAAAATCGATCGGGGGCGCCATGGCGCCCGCGGGCGCCGCGTTGCTTACCCCTGTTATAGAGCTTCTAAGGTCAGATTTTCGAGCGCAGTGCTCATTTTATACCTTGCGGACAGCGTTTTTCGACTTTCTCACCATATAAATAATTAACTAGTTGAGATAATCACCTGATTCTACTTTTATTTTGTTCCAAATTCAATATTGTAACCAGAATTTGTTAAAAAAATTTCGAAACTTTATTTATTTATATTTTAAAATTAATTTTAATCGATGCGCATAACACTTGAAAAAATTGTATTCTCACATATTTTTTTAATTTATTAGATATTTATTTTCCATAACATTTTTAGTTGTTCGAACATGAGTTAGCCAGGTACAATTCTAGAAATATATTTTTCTTAATACTAACGGTTGAAAGTTGACTTTACTTTACTAATATCTTAATGGTAAAGTGACACTTTTCTTCACTAGTGAAGAAAAGTGACTAGTGGAGAAAAGTGACTTTTCTTCACTGTTGACTTTTAGTTTCTATTAGGAGTACTACTTTGTGGCACAAAATCGGCGCAATTCTTTTTTTTCTCAATACCACACATTTTTAGCAATTCAAAAATACACAGATTAAATTTTGGATAAGGAAAAAAAAACAAAAAACTGCGAATTAAAATGCCTCTATCTTCAATTAAATTATATATTAATTATTCGCAGTGATTCAATTTAAATTAATTTTGGTTAATTTGAATTTAAATTTAGATTAAAAACAATTACGTCTATTATACCACAGATCGTCTACTTTAATGAAACAAAACTGATCTCCTCGAAAACCAAATTGCAAATGACTCTGGTCTCAACTTTTTCGACGCAAATCGGCCTCGAAGATCTTTCCATGAAGAACCAGGTCCAGAAATAGATGTAAGGTCAGATTTTTAATAAACAATGTTATTTTGTTAAACAATAATACTATACATATATATTAGACTGTATCAGAAAAATCGACTATTTTTTTTTTCGAAAGGCACCCTGCAAATATTGTTCAGGATGTCGAAACAATGGGCCTGTGAAAATATCAGCTCTTAATTTTAATATCTACAGGTGCCTCATCGCGATTTTCTATTTCCCATTTGATTAACATGGGAAAAAGATTCTCTTGCACTTTGGAATTTTATAGCTCACATTCGAAACAATATTTCGAAATGACTAAAGTATAGTCTTATACAAAATTTACCGCTCTACAAAAAAGGTCTCTTAGAATTTTTTGATATATTTAGTCCTTCAAAATTTATTCAGGGTTAATGGTAAATTTTTACATTTTTCCAATTTTTTGACGTAATCATCAACTTTATGGAAAATTTTATAGAACATTTTTGTAGAGCATTTTATTCTCTATAACTTATCTTTATAAAAGTTTTTGATATTTTTTACAGATCGAAAGTTATTTGACTCACAGTATTGAATGCGAAAATCTTACTAGAAATTTCTAGAATAAAAAAAATCAGTTCATTGCAAATAACTTACGACCTGTAAGAAATATCGAAAACTTTTAAAAAGATAAGTTATAGAGAATAAAATTCCCTACAAAAATGTTCTATAAAATTTGCCCAAGAAGTCGATGGTTGCGTCAAAAAATTGGAAAAATGTAAAAATTTACCATTAACCCTGAATAAATTTTGAAGGACTAAATATATCAAAAAATTCTAAGAGACCTTTTTTGTAGAGCGTTAAATTTTGTATAAGAGCAACGTTCAGTCATTTCGGAATATTGTTCTCAACGTGAGCTATAAAATTCCAAAGTGCAAGAGAATCTTTTTCCCATGTTAATCAAATGGGAAATAGAAAATCGCGATGAGGCACCTGTAGATATTAAAATTAAGAGCTGATATTTTCACAGGCCCATTGTTTCGACATCCTGAACAATATTTGCAGGGTGCCTTTTGAAAAAAAAATACTCGATTTTTCTGATACAGTCTAATATATATATATATATATATATATATATATATATATATATATTTATATAGGGGAAGGGAGGCCAAAGTGGGCCCCGTAAGGAAAAAAATCATAATATCAATAATTTTTTTACGCGTTTACTTTTTTTTGGCCCTTGATTCTTATTTAACATTATTATGCTGCGTCCATTAAAATTAAAAAATATAAAATTTGGGGCAAAGTGGGCCCCCCAAAAAAAATTAATACCTATAATAAAAAAATAGAGTAAATCGTCGTTAGTATTGGAAAAAATATTGTACTTTACACGGTGGGAAGTGTCTTTTCACACTCGCGGATTTGGATCACTCGGCCTTCGCCTCGTGATCCAAACTATCCGCTCTTGTGAAAAGTGTCACTTTCCCACCTTGTAAAGTAAATAACTATTACTACCGTGATTGACAATTGAGAAGAAAGAAAAGGTGAAAATCTTGGATGTGTTTCTTATCTATTTATACCTGTTTCAATGCAGTTTGGGATTTACTTAGCTGTAAAGTCCCCGAGAAACAACCGAGATCCTCTTCTTTTGTGGCTATTAAAAAAGCTGCTGCCCGGCATAAAGACAATATAAACGACTTTTTTAATCGTTATTATGATGACGATTCAAATACTCACTGTTTTTCTTGGCATAAAAATTGTTATTGTAGTTACGTGAGTGAAGAAAAAATTAGACATCGTTCCAAAGAACAATACGAGAAACACAATGAAGAAAATTTTCCTTATGTCTTCAATCCGAAAATTACACGATCTAATATATTGCATAAAAAAAAATTGATGCCTGCGTTAAGTAAAACCAAAACATGTCAGCCTTGCGCAATCAGTTCATCATTTATGTAGATCTAAGTATTTAATAACTATCCTCAATAATCTTGACCACTGTATTAGTTATAAAGCTATAAAAGCACTAGACAATGAAATCATATCTACTATACTTCATGATAGTGAAAAAAAAATTCCACTACCATCTAATAATGTCAAAGATAATTCATTGTTTTTACACAGCGCTATCGATAACAATGATTTTCACGAAGAAACATTAAATGGAAAAAACTCAACTCATCTCACAGCTATGGTTTTATATCAAGAAAAACCAAAAGAAATTTATTCACCACAGTTTCGAAAAAAGTTGAATAATTTAGGTCATAAGAGCATGATAAGCGAACTACCCTGTCAAAAAATCCGTAACTTCGTGTGTCGCAACGAAAAACCATTATTCGACAAATCATTCATTTCTACAGGATTTTTAAGAGAAGAATAAATGGAAAAGTATGACAACTTAGTGTGGGTTTTATGTCGAATGGAGTACAATTACGAGGAAAATGAATTCCAAAGAATATACCCCGACAGCATACCAGGGAGGACGCCTTATCACCAAATTTTGTGTTTAGATAATAATCCAGTTTCCAGTATTGGTTTTTGTCCATCAATTCCTTATCCTCCAACATCATTTAGTGAGATATATAGTGCTATGAATAATTTCATGCAACTGGTGGCAAGTGCTAACAAAGATATTGGAGTTTTATCGTGTGATTTAGCGATATACATAAAAGCGAAACAAATTCAGCTAAATACTGATCAGTTCACAGATCTTGTCATTCGATTGGGTTCTTTCCATTTACAAAAGAACTTTTTACGCTGCATAGGCCAATACCTTGAAGGCAGTGGTTTAGACAAGATCATCATTGAAGCTGAAATGTATGGCGAAAATACATTAACCCCTTAACGCACAGTTATTTTTGAGAAAAACCGGCCAAAAAAAACATTTTTTTTTTGTAAAAAAACACAATCTAGAACATTGTTTTGTCAAAAAATGTTAAAAATATAAAAAAAATCAAAATTTAATATATATAATAAAATACAATGCCGCTCGAATTAACTCGAGTGTGCACAGATTGGCTAGTTTAGCGCGCTCGAATTAACTCGAGCGTGCCACTGAAGGGGTTAAAAGAAATTCTGGAAGGGACTCAGTATAATAGAGGTGTAAGAGCTTATAAAATTATATATGAAGCTTTAAAATGCTTACAATTTTCTCAATTTATGAAACAATTAAATGGAACAAGTCCAGAAACTGTTCGCATTGTTTCATCACTTTGTAGGCTAGGCAAATCAATAATCGACAAAGATCAACGAACGTTTCAAGATTTTTTCGAAAGCAATGAAGACATATTCATATCATTTTTTTTTCAAAATTCCAAGAATTTATTGAAAAATGTTGTGAAAGGAGTAAAACATTCAAATTTTACTCCGATTACTGCCGAATGGTTGAAATTCTTCTGAATTCAATCAAGTATGATTTACATTTAAATTCCACAAGAGAAATGCTGCCATATTTTTTTTGTATGAACCATACAAACTATGTGCGTGGAGTAGTTTTTTACCTTCAAGGCATGTTATGTTTACCAGATAACGTTGTAAATGAATTTAAACGAGGAATGTTATCTGTGAAAAAAGTTGAAGGTACTTTCAACTCAGTTGCGGGTGATTTAGGATTAGAACAATCTCAAAATCGGGCTGCAAAAGTTGAAGGTGGTGTTATCGAAATAACACAAAATCAAGAGGCTTTACAAAGTTTTGGTTGTTATTTATTTATTCTTTTGTTTTCTTATCTCGCATTAAGATTTGTTTCATGGCACTCTTTCAAATATTACCATATTTTTCGTTTTTTGATTTTTATATTGTTCGTTGGTTTAATTAGTAATTAGTAGATAATTTAAGTTTTCATCATGAGTAAGTAGAAATTTAAATCTAGTTGCAATATAATTTATAAATTTTATTTAATTTTTAAGAGAGATGCATCATTTGCGGATCTAATAACCCGCCAATTCATAGATTTCCGGCAAATATCCAGAGGTATCTTTTTTATTTCATAAATATTATTAGTTTATGGTTTATTTTCAATGATTTTGCTGGGTATTTCCTATAAGTAAAGCTCCCACAAAATAATAAATTGCACATTCATGTGAAAGTTTTTCTACTTCCAAATATACATAATTTTGAATATTTTTCTTAAAAAATGTTAGAGCTATTTTAACAATGTGATTACGAAACCGAAAATTCTAAAAATTATATTTGAATTACTTTAGAGTGCCATGAAACAATTGCTTTTTAACTTGTCAAAGAACTACAATTTTGCTCGTTATTTATTTATTCTTCTGTTTTCTTATCTCGCATTAAGATTTGTTTCATGGCACTCTTTCAAATATAATTTTGCAAAATTGAAATTTCCAATATCGCTCACATTTTTGAAAATAATTACAGCAAAGTATATTTAGAATCAGTAATTTTACAATGACTATGTTTTAGACGTAAAGCATGGATCGAGGCTCTTGGTGCGGAAAATAAAGATATAAGTTTTTATGAACATAGGAAAATTTGTGGTGGTCATTTTTCCCGAGAAGCGTATGCCCATTCCCAAAGCAATTTCCTTAATCCAAACGCGCTTCCAAATCCAGTACCACGTCGTCCTACTGCTCCTCTTCCTGGTACTTCCCATGGTCCCATTCCTCAAGATCTATCTTCTATTTTTGGAGATTAGTTTGATGTTCAGTGTATAATGTGTTTCTCCTTGGAAACATCATTATTCGTACACTGAATAACAAACGGAAGAATATAAGAGCATTAAAAAAATGTCGTAAGCAAAAAGAAAAGCTTAATCAGTTGCTCAGGGAGGATGCCGAAGAATTAATAAATAATAATTTTTAAGAACATGTCGGCATCCTCAAAAAATTTAATGTTTGGGCAACTGAAAGCAGCAAAGTGTGCTCCAAAGGGTAGGAGATGGACCTTTGAGGAAAAAGTATCTTCCTTACTTCTTTTTTAAAAAGGTCCAACATCCTATGATCTTCTCAGGAGATTTCTTGTCCTTCCATGTCCAAAAACTATTCCCGGTCTCCTGAGCAAAATTCCTTTCCAGGCTGGAATAAATGCACATTTATTCCAGCACCTTGGCCGCTGTCTAAATTCATATAAAGAGAAAGAACGAATATGCTCCTTAGTATTCGACGAAATGAGTATTCGGGGAGCATATTCAGTACAATTCTTCTTTAGATGAATTGGATGGCGTTGAAGATCTTGGAAATCGAGGTAGGAGAAGCAGAATTGCTAATCATGCCTTGGTTTTCATGGTTCAAGGCTCCACACCTTGAACCATGAAAACCAAGTGGAAGCAGCCTGTTGCTTATTACTTCACCCACGGGAGTATTTGTGCGGAGGAGCTTGAGCCTATTATTCGAGACGTCATTGACGCGCTGCTCACCATTAATGTAAAAGCTATTACAACCATTTGCGATATGGGAGCAGCAAATGTCAGGGCGCTTCGAATAAGGGGTTCCTCCGTACTCCAGCCGTTTTTCCTCCACAGAGGTAGTAAAGTTTTTACTATCTTTGATCCTCCGCATCTCCTGAAATGTACCCGTAATCTTCTCCTCGAACATCCTCTCAGTTTCTTATGGACCATAGCCGACCACAAAACTTTACTTACAGCTCGTTGGTCCCACATCAAGACTATGTATGAAGTTGAAAAAAATAAGCGGTTTCGCCTTCAGGTATTTTTTGTTAATTCATGGATATTCATAACATCAGGATATTATTTATTTATTAAATTTATTAAAATACGTTCTTCGTAACTAAATTAAAATATTTACAGAGTGTAAGAAAATTGACTGATCAACACTTGGCGCCAGTTATGCAGTCAAAAATGAAAGCATCACTGGCTGCTCAAGTTCTCAGTCAAGTCGTGGCCGCTAATCTAGAAACTTTCATAGTTCTTGGTACGTCTTCATATCTCAATAGAATATAAAACATGACACCATTACACCTTTATCATATTTTAGGTGGTTTACCGCCAGATGCCATCGGAACTTCGACCTTTGTGCTGCTGATGAATGATTTATTTGATAGTTTCAATGGAAATTATTCAAGTTTGTCAGAAGGTAACTATATTTTACAAAAATTCTCAATATCGAAAAAAAACATTTATATGATTATTAAATCTATCAGTTGAAAATGAAACGCTGTTAGAACATAAAAAGAATTGTTTACATTTTGTGTTGCACCCGAAGAAAAAATAATGTAGTTGTATGTACTATTAATAAATTATGTACTATTTCAGATCCCAGACAATCATTGAAATCATCAATATCGCAAAGGTCCGATCATTTGAAGTTCTGGGACGAGGCCTACAAATGTATTCAAAGTTGGTCATTTGTAGGAGCTAGTCGTCGGCCACCTTCACAGGTATATATCAATTTTATCAATTTTCAATTTCAAGTAATTAAATGATTTTATTTCAGAACGGTTGGTTAACAACCATTAATGCCGTAAAGGGGGTCTGGCATTCTGTCGAGCAGTTGGGCATCAACGAGCTCCGCACCAGAGCCCTAAATCAAGACCCCCCCGAAAATTAGTTTGGAGCTATTCGTTCCGAATGCGGCAACAACAACAAGTTGCATGGGACAAATTGCGAGGAAGATGATTTGGTATTGCTAAATAATTTGCAAAGTTTGTTTGATGTGGGAGAAATCCAGATACACCTTCGAATGACGATGTCTCCAATCATGTAGACACTCCGGAAGTTGGAGATCATATTGTGACTGAAATAGTGGACGCTGGTTGCAGCTGGCAGTATGGAATCCCTTTCGGTTGCCTATGTAAGTGGACACATCGCTCACAAAATTCTCGTTAAGAGTAATTGCGAAAATGTTCCGCCATTCTCACTTGTGATGCTTCTATTCCGTGTAATTTATTTATTTCAATGAAAGAGTTCTCAAATGACCAATCAAGGTTAACTTATCCTTCAGAAAATCTTGTAATTACGGTTGGTCATTTGGTGACTCTTTTCGAGCAATTATAGCCTAACAAATTGGCGGATACGGGGCTTCGGAAGCAGTTAGCTGTCACTCTTAGCGAACAAGGTAATTTCGCGTGGATTGATTGTGTTTCGCACTTTGGTACACTAAAAAAATGTATTGTTGAGGCTGTTTGTTGTATCGGCATTCCATGGTACTGCAAGCGCCATGTTCGGGATATGAAGGCCCGATCCTTTTCGAAAGGGGTGCAACGGAAACAGCGCATATTGCAACATCAATAAGATCTTTGAATCTTCATGTTGCAATATCCTAAGTTTCATTTATAGTTTAAGTTATTTAGTTTTTGTATTCTTGTTCAAATTGTTCTTGTTGTAATTATTATTATGTTATTATTGTTATTATTATGGTTTTTGTTAATATTATTGTTATTTAAATGAAACAGTTAGTTTGCAAAACCTTCTATCAGACACACTTAATTTTTCGGTTCTATTGGTACAAAGCTGGAATATTGGATTAACATAGGTACAACCATGCTCTTTGGAAAAACTTCGTGTTGTACTTAAACAACTTTGATTGTGAATTTTATTTGTTAACAGTAATCTGTTCTTTGTATTTTATTTGAGAAGATAGTTCTTTAATGCAATTTCTATTTATTTGAAAACAGACACTGTTGACAAATAATTTTTAAATTTCATATTTGTATTATGTATATCTTGTTTTCTTTTTTAATAAATCGAATTCAACGTTTTTTGTTCTTTTATTTTAACATCACAATACATTATAAAAAAACATTCTCCACAGGCTTTCAAACGAGATGAAATTTTATAAACTGCGGTGGTGCGATAGATGGCAAGCATATCAGAATAATTCCACCAGCTCATTCAGGGACATTGTATTATAATTACAAAAATTTGTTTTATCTTCATGCGTCACAAAAGTGACAGCTTTTGTGACTCAAATGACAAGGTAAAAATAGCATTTTGTTTTCCTAGGCGCTTTTTTCTTTTTTCATAAGCTTAGGCAGACAAAATGACAAAATCTGTCATTGGCGTTTAATTTTTCTCGTTATTTGACATTTGTTTTTTGCATCGCCATGGAAGCAGTACTGCCAAGATAATGCGATCAGTTAAAATTTTAATTTTTAAAATCTTTTCAATATAAAAGAATGTTAAATTAAGACGTTTGAAGATAAACTAGTATATGCCATTCGGCGCAAAACTGTCTTTGTGTGCTTCAGCTGACATGTTTGCCTCACTAGCGTTCGGCAGACAACAGTCAGCTTCAGCACACAAAGTTTCAGTTTTACGCCTAATAACATAATCTACTATTGTTGGCCGTTGTGGATTTTAATTAAGAATTTCTCTTTGCGGATGTCGGTAGGAATGGCAGAATATTCTTATGAAAAATACAAACAAATACAATAATTTACAAATAAACATGACGCCAAAAAAGTCAATTTTTGACATAGTTATGGCTATTTCAAAATAGACAAGCCTTTTTTTAATATTTCATAACTTCTTTTTTGGTACAGTAAAAAAAATTGAAAAAATTCTCAGAAAAGTCTTTAGTACGATAGAAAAGGGTAAAAAAACTTTCAGCCACACCAAAAGAGGTTGGGTCTTAAAGTGGTCTATTTGGGGTGTAAAATGCCCCATTTATTAACTAATATAAGAACGTATTTAATTTTTTTGTTTGCATAATTAATGGTTCAACTTTTTTTTAGAAAATAAAGACAAATTAGATAAATAAATCGTCACCGAAAATGGAGATGCAATTGAAAGAGCTGCAAGTCTGCTGTGCAAAGTAAAATTAATCTAGCTCAGCACCGTAAATTGCAAGAAAGCGTCAAAAAGTCCAATATTCGGTTACAAAAAAATGAAATAATACTTAAACAACCATTATTTAATAAAAGTGACAATTTCAGTGCACCAGCGTGCAGTGCAGACGGGAATTGTCTTAAAGTGGACGAAAACAGTTCGGCAATATTGACGCAATCCCAGCCAATTAATGATTCATCAGCACAACCAACTTACAATTAGCCATATTCCTCTCCTTTATGCAATTGTGGACGACTTTCAGAACTTTGTAGCACGACACGTGAATTACCACCATCTTCAGTCAAGGAACTTATCAGTCCCGATACATCAATCTATGCCTGCTACATATGTGGCTCAATCTAAAGAAACAGCTTCAAGTGTTTGGCCTTCGCTACAACAAAAGCTTCAAGCTTCATCTCCAGCACCATCAAATCAAGATATTGATCAATCGTCATCTTATTCAGTTCAGAGTTCACAAGATTTAATAGTTTCGAGTAATGACGATACGACAGACAGTGATTCGGACAGTAAGCCTGATAATTTATCGTTCGATAATGCTGATCTTCATCAGATGGCATCAGCTTTTCCATTTAAAAGTAAGTTACACCAATGCAGTCATTATGCATATTAATTTAATTTATTTTTTAGTAAAAACACATTGAAGCAATTGATTTCATCAGCAGTGCAATGAGATACGCATACTTCTTAAGAAAATCGAAATAGTACCAACCAAAACATAATTTAGCGATAATAAATTTAGCACAAAAAATTAAGTCAATTATTATTATATTTCTTGTAAATCACAAGATTATTTTTTACAGATGCCAAAATATTATTTGGAAGGAGGAGAAAATATGGTATGATAACCGGTTATATAATATTAAAAGATTTTCCCGTTGATGAAAACGTAGTCGTTAAATAATGAAATTTTTTTACAGAAAGAAATTTCACCTGCATGTGCATTTTACTTACACGAATCAATTGTATCTGTTATTAATGTAAGGGCTCAAAAATCTTAGGTTTCACGTAATACAAATGTGGGATATGACTGGAGAATTATTGTAAAGGAAACTTTATTGGAAGTTTATGGTTCTTCCTTGGTGAATTTTTCCGCAACGGGTAGAAGAAGCAAGAGGCCACCCATTAATCATAAATTATTCAGAGGATTGTATGGTATGTAAATGCATATTACCCCCGTTAAAATAAAAAATTTAGATTTTTAAACAGTTAAATCAGGCTGCTGAGTTGATCATCCCAAAGAAATTATTTACTCAATATATAAATAAATGTACGAGCAACAAAAGGAATTATGGAAAAATATATATATAAATTAAAGTGGCTAATTATGAAAATTATTATAATCGTTTTCTTTTTCATCCTCTTCCTCGTTTCAAATAATATGAGCCGTATATTTTGAAAGTGGCCTAATTTCATTTATACTTAAATTGAGATATTTAAGTGTTTGTGTTTCAATGCAATTTGAAATATACTTATAGGAGGATACTAATGAGTTATATTAAGTCTTAAGTGTGTCTAAAGGTGTTCAATTTATAGCTCCTATTAAAATAATGGCCACTATTAAGTAAATAATACGCGTTTCCTTACCAAGAATGGAGATAATTGCAAATGGACTTAGGCAACTTTCAAAATAAACGGCTCATATAAAAGTTTTATTTTAATAAGTGAAAATTAAGTTCAAAATAAGACCTAATAATAAAATAGAGTCTAGCTAAGGTCTGTTATGGACTACAAGTATTTATAACTAGAACCTGAATAAGCACTAGTAAATGCTGAAAGTGGAAAAAAGCAGAGCTTACTAGATTCTAACCAGTATATAATTTCTTTGTTATTTATAACCTAAGTACTTTTATGTTCTGATATTCAGAGCCTCAAATTTCGACTCGAAATATCAGATTCTGGTATTTTTGAGTATACGAAATTTTACTGAAAATTAAAAAATAATACACCCAATTTGGCAGACAACTTACAGGGACCAAACAATTTGGCACTTAAAAACATTTGTGTTGTGCGATTGCCAGTTGGTGTGTTGCACAATTATTTACGAAGAAAATCTGCAGACTATTTAAGCACATTTTCAGTAGATAGCCACGATGTAGATGGTACAGGTGGGTGCATGGAAAAGGTGACGACAATTGTGATGTTGTGTAAGTCAGGCTAACGAAGGAGGTTGTGGCAACGCCTAGCAGGTCAGATTTGGAAAGAAAAAGATTCAACTAAAAATAGTAGGCGCGAATAAGGGTGTTATCTTGTTTATTTCCGGAGCTCTAGACAAAAAGTAAAAATTAAGGGAAAATTTATCGAATAGTAATTAATTTCCAATTTAAATTGGAAATAAAACATTATTAATGATAATATACAGGAAAATAAGTTTTATATAGACAGGATATGTTCAATACTGGTAACAATGGAAGGAGAAAACGGCGTTTCAATATCTCAGAAAACAAGCGAGATATCAATTTTTAAAGATTGGCATTTTTATTTTGGATAGTGATGGGCAGAATAGGGTACTTTCAAGAATCGAATGCTCAGTTTTCGGGTATATCCGATTCTTTTAAGAATCAAATACAATCGATTCTTCTAAGAATCGAATACATCGATTCTTTGTACCCGATTCTGGCCATCACTAATTTTGGACATCGAATCGACTAAGAAGGGAACCGCCCGCTTTATTATTTCTTAGAACAAAAATACTTGGAAAACATGAATAGTCAGGTAATCTGGAAAGAAGGGAATATACATTGTATTGGTTTATTTCCGTAATAAATTTGTGCACAGAACATTTAAATTTATTTCTCATTGCAGTTTTGAACTCGATATAGTACAGACTGTACGTTTCAGCTTTTACCCTTTTGTTGATTTTTTTACAAATTTGTATTATTGGTTTGTTTTTTAATTGTGAAATGCAGTATTCACTTTGCTGGTGATTCTTTTATACAATTTGTATTGGTTCATTTCAAAAATTTTTGTGGTGTTCTTTTAAATTGTGTTGGTAAATTACATCTAGTTTTCAAACATGGCACCACACCTAACGGACATGCAAAGGGCCATGATGATATCAAAACTAGAAAGTGGCTTTTCGATGGGTGTAGTAGCTCAACAGATGAATTTGAGCAAAATTTAAAAAAAAATATGAACTAGATCAAACAGTTATGTTTAATTAAACATAGGCGGGAAGTGTTGGATCTCCAACTCAAACAAATGAAAGAGGCACATGAGCTGCAGAAAGAACTTCTACAACTGCAAATACAAAAAGAAAAATTATATATTGAACTTTTAAAAAAACAATTAGATGATTAAAATTAATAAAATTATTTTATTGTCTGTTTAATAAGTCTTGGAAGTATTGTACCATTTCCTGTCTTACAAGACGACCTGTAGTTTCTTGGGCACCTTGATCATTACTAATAGTATCAACTTCAATTGCTTGTGAAGGTGGCAGCTGATCTCCATTCATACAAGCGATATTATGTAGAATTGCCGCCGCAACAATCGTGCGTTGTGTTAAAGGAAATTGCGTACGAATGCCAATGGAAAGAATAGGAAATCGTCGTTTCCAAATTCCGAATGTTCGTTCAATAATATTACGAGTACGTATATGCGCTTTGTTGTATAAGTTCTCTGCTGGTGTAAGTGGATTAAGTAATGGAGTTAAAAGATACGATTTAAGCGGATATCCACTATCACCCAGTAAAATCAGATTGTTAAATTCACCGGCTTCAAATCGCATCATTACAGCGCTATTGTTAAAGATATGGCTATCATGTGAAGTGATACTCATTTAAAATATAACAAGTCACATTGCAAACATTTTACCTATTAACACGATGTACAAGATGTTGTTCAATTTCAGATAGCAATATTCTTACACTATTTTTCGACAATCGGAAACGTCGAATAAATTCTCGATCATCCCAATAATTTATATCGTCATTTCTACGTCGCACGCGATATTGTTTTCTTTCACGATTAATATAATTATATATACTGAGAAAATCATAATCTAACAAAAGTTCCAAATCCTCCAACCAATTCATCTTGAATTGACAATTCTACTTAAAAGTGAGGTTAGGATCTTCATTTTATATTTTTACCAGGCAACTAATGTACCCGTTAACTTTTAAAGTTCACTTTAAACGAGTTAACAAGAGAATGCGCACAACAGGCACTCAGTAGACAGAATTTAGACTTAAAAGCAAGTTTAACATAACATGAACAAGAAGATAAAAGACCGGCCTTTAGACTTCAGGCGAGGTGTAAGCTGAGGTCTTTTGAGCAAATGTTTTACTGCAAATGTCATCAAGGAACATTTTTCTAGAAAAGGAGTGGTTTCTCGCTTCAGCTCTCGAAGCAGTCCACAAAACAGCCCTCGAAATAGTCCTGGTCCAAAACGAAGAAAGTACAACTGTAGCGTCCCAAATGATGTCAGACTAGCGAACAAAGTATCTCACTGGCCAATAGTCACAAAAGAGAGAAGAAGATGTGAACAGTGTTCTGCAATGGCCATAGAGTCTCGCTCTCATTCCAAGTGTTCAGCATGCGGAATTCATCTACGTACTAACGGAAAAAAAAATTGTTTCTTGGCGCATCATGAAATTTAATAATAAACAAATAAAAAGTTTATCAAACAAAATTTTGCACATATTTTATCTAGAAACGTACAACTACTACCTAACTCAAGAATTTTCATCTTCTTGGGACTTGACGGGACTTGAAAGTCCCCACCCCCAAACCCTTACCACTATGGGTGGTAAAATTTTGCAAAAAAAAATTAAGCTAATAAAACATATATAAAGTAAGAGACAAAAAAATTTGAAAGAAAACTTTTATTTGTTATGCTGGCACACAAAGGGTTAATTAAAAACAGGAAGAATTGATGGATTATTTTGAGGATGTGCAGCTTAAAATGTGACTTTTTTTATCGATTAATAGATAAAACTTAATTCAATTTTTAATTAGAATTTGTGAAATTTTCAAAAATAATTATTTTTGTAAATATTTAGTTTATTTATTTATGAAATCGCTTACCATTTGTTGAATCTTTCAAGCAACTAAATAATGATTTTGTTTGTTTAATTTTATTAATGAGGTAGCGTCTTTGGATGTGCAATTTTTCGACCATTGACTTTAAACGAGTTTTTTTCACTTTTCATAAAAACCCGTGCTCCTTTTTGTTTTCTCTAGAACGTTCTCGGTTGTGAAATTTTAGGATCACCCTTCTTTCCATTTATTGTTATGTACCTTACTACATGACTCCATCCAAAAAGAAAGGTTTCAAAACTCACACAGATTCTATACGATAGATTTATACGTACATATCGTAAATTTCATTCAATTTTTAAGTAGGATTTTTGAAAAATAGTTCCTTGAAATATTTTATAATTCATTCATTGGTTGGTTTCCTGTGAGTACTAGTTCTGGCGTTTTACAAGTATCGATTTTCACAACAGCAACAATGAAAGCGAAGGGAGGCCACTCAAATTTGAAGACGTTGAGTTCGTGGTATTATTTGGGTTAGAATTCATGCTAAAACTCAAAAAGGAGCTCACTGACACCTTGATAGTGACTAAACAAGGTATGGTGCAAAAACAAAAACTAGAGCCAAAAGTGTTGAATGCAGTTTATTTTCTTAAGCGAACCGCTGCTCCAAAGACAAAATGGGAAAAGTTTTTGGGATCGGAAAGTAAACTTCAACAACAATAGAACTGGTGGCATCAGATCGAAGTAATCTAGATACCATGAGTTACTCCAGCCTAACAAAACCATCACTGGGGAACGTTAACAACAACAATTAATGAAATGGGGCCGAGCATTGAACCTCAATATAAAAAATAAAGTGATATTTCAGCATGACATGCTGCAACATCAATAGAATGTCCTAGGGATCCAACCCTATCCGTTGATATCACCAGATATTGCTCCTTCCCCTTATCACGTATTCGTGTCGATGACTCTTGCCACGGCCGATCAGCACTTCTTATGAAGAAGCCAAAAATTTGGTCGATTCCTGGATCGACTCAAACAATGGGTATTTCTTACGACTTTATCAGACTTCATCTGACGGTGCAGTTCTTCAAAGACCTTCAAAAATACTGCGATTGCAATTAGGCAGCGAGGAAAGTTTAGCAAGTAGTTCATCGGATATGCCAAGAGCTTTCACGGTACGTCGACGCCGAATTGAGTCTGACTGTGAAACTGAAGATAGTGATAACAATAAAGATGATCTACAAGAAGAACTTGATGCGAATTGGAGTATTCCGGTAGGTAATACAACCGACATCACAAATTTTTGCTTGTACGGCACCACATGATTTTTATTTTGTTACTGATGAAATATTCGAAATTATTGCAAAGCAAACGAACATCTATGCTACGCAAAGGAAATTAGAACTGCAATCGTATCGGTTAGATCAGTGGTACGAAACAAATCCTAATGAAATAAAACGTTTCTTTGGTCTAATTATATGGTTGGGATTAATACGATTACCAAAAATGGATTACTGGAATAAATATGAAGGACACCTCCACACACAATTATGCCAAGAAATCGATTCGAATTGTTATTGCGGTTAATTCATTTCAGCAATAATGAAGAAGATGATCCCAAAACTAGGTTGGCTAAAATTGCGACTATTATCAATCATTTAAACTGTAATTTTAAAAAATATTATAAACCAGATGAGATAGTATACGTGGATGAGTTTTTAGTGCCATTTCGAGGCCGCATAGTAATTCGCCAATATTTAAAACAAAAAAGTCACAGATATGGCATTAAAGTTTTTAAATTATGTAGTGGGCCAGGATGTAATTATACATTTCGAATCTACACGGGTAAAGAAGAAAATACAAATAAAATATCTAGAAATAAGTCGACTGAGATTTTAATGGACCTTTGCCGAGATATTTTAGGCAAAGGCCACACTATCTGCACAGATAATTGGTACACAAGCGTTGACCTGGCGGAAAGATTAACTGATATGCGTACACATTTATCGGGAACCCTACGGAAAAATCGGCGCAATAATCCAAAGGCAGTAGTGGCCCAAAAATTAAAACGTGGAGAAGTTATCGCGCGACAAAATTAAAACGGAGTAACTATCTTAAAGTGGAAAGACAAGAGGGATGTGTTGATGCTATCTACAAAACATTCAGCAGAAATGACAACTCTTCAAAAGAAAAGCCAAAAATGGTAGTTGAATATAATTTAGGGACTTATGTGACCAAGTGGTTGTTTATAGCTCACCATTACGTAGAACTATGAAATGGTACAAGAAACTGGCAACAGAACTTTTACTAAATACTTATATTGTAAATTCGATAGTGTTATTCAAACGCGTAACCCGGAAAAGTATTGCAATTCCTGATTTTAGGATGAAATTAGCTATGTATCTAATGAATTGCTCCGATAATGATTGTATTTCTCCAAAAATAAGCGTACAGAGCAGACCTCGTCATGAATTCAAAAAAATGACGGGAAATGCACGTAATGTAAGGCGATTTTGTATGGCTGCTAGGAAGAACTGAAGCAAAGAATTGTACGAAAGAAGCGATGACATAATGTTCAGATTGCGTCGATTCACCTTTTCTTTGCCTTGAGAGTTTTAATCTGACTCATCGCAAAATGCACTGAGAATTTGTTGATTTTTCATGTACTAATCAAATTATTTTTGTATGTTCCATATTGCATTAATTTCTTCAAACCAATATAGTAGCAATGGTATTATTAAAAAATTGATCAGGATCCATATTTACCATAATTACGTACTCTTAGTATTGACCACGCAGCCGGTCACCGGTAGCCCCCACGGCAATCAACGTATTAACATACTTTGAAATCATCAAACTGCATTACAGCAGGGATATAACAAACCATCGTTATGTTACAGCAACTACGCGTTGACAGTTATGATTGTAGGTATATATATTGTTTATACCAAAAGAATGGTATAAACGATCCACAGACGGTCTTATATCAACGTTATCAATTTTTGGATACTGTAAGTTTCAATTAATTCGATTAAAGATTGTAACTTTTTATACGGCTAATTTGATTCCCGTTTCAGTATCTCATAAAAACAAACTCATCTGTTAATTACAAAGAAAACATGTATTTGTCTCTGTGAGACATATTTGACTGTTTTTATGATTTGTAAGAAATGAAAGCAATGTCATATGTGTTGGTCGGCCTCAGTAATATTGTAATCGAATCGCAATACGAGCGTAGATTCAAATATTCATTTTATGAAATTCCACAGAATTGAAACTATTTCTTATAATTTTCGCAAAAACAGGATGCTTAAAATTTGTACAAATATAGTTGAAGGTGTAGTGTCAGTCATTCGATCGCCTGTTGTGTTACAATTACACGACCAATTAGATTCTAATAGGTGATTATGAATTTCGGATTTGGGGTGCTGAAAATCCTCGTGTGGTACTCAACTATCCACCGCGGGTAACTGTTTGGTGAGCATTTTTGACTGGTAGTGTTTGGGCCGTATTTTTTTGAAAATGCGGCAAGAAATGCGCTAACTGTTAATGGTGTGCGGTATCACGAAATAACGGAGTTTTTGTGGCCCAAATTGCATGTAATTGATGTGGAGGACATGTAGAACAATGATATACATCCGACGTTTTCGATATGTTCGTAAAGTACTTAAACAGAACACATGTAGAAAAAAATGTTGAAGATTTCATTGAAAATGCTGCCAGCATTAGAAGTAATTACAGTCGCGTTGGTGAATTTCTTGTAGATGCACATCCCTTAAACTATCGAGATATTTTTCCAAACGATGATCAAAAATCTGTTCTTGAGATAAAAAACAACGGATTCCAAAATAAATGCCATATTACCGAAATCAGTAATTGTCTTTGATAAAGAGATTACAGCTCACGTTCCTAAAATGCTTCTAAGAACACAAGAGACATGTTCATACAACCAGAAATAACATTGACATTATATTCGATTAGGCAAGATTTAACATTTTCTTTCGAAGACATTATCACTCAATGTTGTTCTGTTGACAGACCTTGCCTGTCTTCAGTTGTAACTAATATTAATTGCTTTTTGGAATTTGGTGAAAAATTATATATTTCGGATTTGCGTTACTACGTTGCATTATTATTTGCTAATTGTAAATTAGAAAAGTCGTCATTTGGATTTGAACTATATCTTCTTCCGTTAATCGGATCCATTTCTCCTTGAATGTCGTTTCTGCTATAAATTCTTGGAACACCCCTCAAATGATTAATGAGTCTCCGTTCACCCAATACAATCTACACATCGATAACACTCCAACACAATCAAGGATCCGTCGCCTACTCCGAATGTACAACAATGTAATGAAATATTTCGGACATTCACCAATGTCGGACTTTCACAGTAACATAGGGTGCACACACAGCAAACGCTTATGCCG